>JAFMOD010000750.1:229184-246684 GCA_019802435.1 Corydoras maculifer
CGTGGGTTTCCTCCGGGTTCTCCGGTTTCCTCCCACAGTCCAAAAACATGGATCAAGTTAATTGAATTCTCAAAATTGCCCCATATAGAGTGTGTCTGTGTGAGTGAGTGTGTGCCCAGCGATGGATTGGCGCCCTGTCCTGGGTCTATCTGCCCAGCGCCCGAGACGTTCTCCCCTGGATGGGCATGGGGAACCCCACCGCGACCCTGATAGAGGATAAGCGGGAGATAATGAATGAATGAATGAAAAAAAAAATTACCAATTAATTAACTAATAAGTGGTAATTAATTAATTTTGTTTTCTATGGATAAATTGCCCATTTTATACAAAATGTTATACTTCACAAGCAGAATTAATTTAGGATAAAGTAATTTAACACGATATAGGGGTGGTGTTCCAAAAAAAAAAAGATTTTAAAAATATTTTGCTTGTTTAGAAATTGCGTTCTGTACTTTGACCACTAGATGGTAGTGTTTAATTGTTAGGGAAACAGGAAACCTGTTACTCAGCGATCATCGTTCACTTTAAAAACCGGACTAGATTACATCACGGAAGACCTGTAATGTTAATACTTTTAATAAACGCATTCATGTTATTGATAATAATGTGTTTGTAATTGGTTCATTGAAGATATAAGGAACTTGAGGTTGTGCATTATTGTGAATAAATCACAGGAAAATCACACATTGTGTCTAATAACGCCTCTTTTCCATGATTTACTCACAATAATGTACACCCTCTGTTACTTTAATAGTAGCTTTAATACAGTGTAAGTTTAATGCTTGGTTTGTTGTGTATTATCAGCTTATTGTTGACCACCGAGAGCATCGACAGATAAAATTGTTGCTAAATTCGCGCTGCAATTTATTCCCTTAAAGCAGCTCTCAGTGTGAGAAAGGTTGGTGACCCCTGCACTGAAGTATGGTTCTTGTAGTTCTAGTACATAGTTTTAATATATGGTCATTATCACTCTTTCGGCCCGACTCCTCATGTTTTGACCCGCACTGGCCTCGCACCTCAGTCTAACGAACACGTCGGCTGTTGATTGAGTCATTTGCTTCACAATGAAGCAGTTCTGCTAATGAAGTATATTCATGTTCGTGTCTGCATGCCTTCTGTTTACTCCGAGGCTGTGTGATCTTGCTTTAATGACTATGAGATGGCAGCGTGGTGCTTTCTCTCGCTCTCTCTCTAACTCTCTCTTGCTCTCTCTCGCTTTCTCTCTCTTGCTTTCTCTCTCTCTCTCACTCTCTTGCTCTCTCTCACTCTCTTTTGCTCTCTCTCGCTTTCTCTCTCTCTCTCTCTCGCTCTCTCTCACTCTCTCTTGCTCTCTCTCTCTCTCGCTCTCTTTTGCTCTCTCTCACTCTCTCTTGCTCTCTCCCGCTCTCTCTCTCGCTCTTTCTCACATTCTCTTGCTCTCTCTCACTCTCTATTGCTCTCTCTCACTCTCTCTCACTCTCTCTTGCTCTCTCTTGCTCTCTCTCACTCTCTCTTGCTCTCTCTTGCTCTCTCTCGCTCTCTCTCACTCTCTCTCGCTCTCTCTTGCTCTCTCTCACTCTCTCTTGCTCTCTCTTGCTCTCTCTTGCTCTCTCTCACTCTCTCTTGCTCTCTCTTGCTCTCTCTCGCTCTCTCTCACTCTCTCTTGCTCTCTCTCACTCTCTCTTGCTCTCTCTCACTCTCTCTCTCTCTAAGCTACTGTAGAAATTGGGCTCGTTACGCATCTAACCTTGTTGGCTTCTCTCCTCTGAGCTCTGATTGGTGTGAGGAAGGGCCGGCTCTGCCTGGCAACACGGCTCATGTTTACCAAACAACGCTGAACGCTCAGACGCAGATCACAAAGCAACACTTTCTTTGAACACCTCCAGCAAAACACCGCCTGCTTCGTCCTGTGGCAAGGAAACCATGTCTTTTATGCTTCAGGAGCACTGTGTAAAGGAAAACAGCCCGCACACACACACACACACACACACACGCTTATGAGGCGCTTAGGACAAGTCCTCCATCAGTACCTGCTTATGGAGTTATTTGCTCATATCTGAGATGTGTGTCAAATATGGAACGCCACTGGGTGCAAATGTGCTCCAGTTAAGTTCAAGTTCAAGTAATTTATTTATATAGCGCTTTTTACAACAATACATTGTCACAAAGCAGCTTCACAGAGTTCAACCCCAAAGAGCAAGCTGAAGCGACAGTGGCAAGAAATAAACTCCCTGTTATTTTATTATTTTAAGGAAGAAACCTTGGGAGGACCAAGACTCAGTGGGGGGGCTCATCCTCCTTGAGCGGCTGGGCTGCATCAACAGTGTAGGACACTAATGTACAGATAGTGTCGAGATCTCGTGACTATATTTAACAAATGGAAAAACTCCATAAAGTCATAATGCTAAAGTCCATTAGGGGGGGCCTGCAGGACCACCAGTCCAATTAATATGCGTTCCTTACACTTACATTACATTACATTCTGTCTTTTAGCTGACGCTTTTCATCCAAAGCAACTTACAAAGTGAGCACAGGGTTGACTCCAGCACCCTGGAGCAATGAGGGTTAAGGGTCTTGCTCAGGGACCCACATTGGTAACACATTTACATTACATTTACATTTAGTCATTTAGCAGACGCTTTTATCCAAAGCGACTTACAAATGAGAACACCACAAGTCAGAAGCTATGAAGAAAACCAACTATACTGTAAATTCATCAAACCTGAATGTTATTCGCTGCCACGGCACACGCCCCCCCCCCCCCCCCCTTTTTTTTTTTTTTTTTTTTTTTTTTTTTTTTTTTTTTTTTTTTTTTTTTTACAACAGGTATTTGTTGAAGAGATGTGTCTTCAGCAATTTTTTAAAACTATTCAGTGATTCTGCCTTACGGACAGATTTGGGAAGAGCATTCCACCATTTTGCAGTGGTGGACGCCACGGAGTGAGACTTACCTGTTTGGTGAGGTGGAATCGTCAGGCGGCAATCATCGTTGGAGCGAAGAGAACGGGTCGGAGTGTATTTAGGAAAGATGGGGTGAAGGTAGGAGGGGGCGGATCCGGAAATGGTTCTGTATGCTAGAGTCAGTGACTTGAACTGAATGCGAGCAGCTACAGGAAGCCAATGGAGGGGAGTGAGTAAAGGCAAATCAAAAACACAAATCAAATCAAATTAAAATTTTATGTGTCACATGCATAGTTATACACTGTACAGCTACTTGTAGCAGTGAAATGCTTTAACCACTTCCTCAAAATGACGGCACGGTGGGTTAGTGGTTAGCATGTTCTCCTCTCAGCACTACAGATTCCTGGTTCGAATCCTAATCCTGGTAGAGCTTACATGTTTTCCTCATGTCCATGTGGGTTTCCTCCGGGTTCTCCGGTTTCCTTCCACAGTCCAAAAACATGGATCAAGGTCAATTGAATTCTCCAAATTGCCCCATATAGAGTGTGAGTGAGTGTGCCCAGTGATAGATTGACACCCTGTCCTGGGTGTATCTGCCCAGCGCCTGAAATGTTCTCCTTTAGAGGGGCATGGGGAACCCCCCGCGACCCTACTAGAGGATAAAGTGGAAGATAATGGATGAATGGACTTCTTCACAATTAATAGGAAGAATATTAATTAAGAATAATATTAAAAATTCAAATTATGAATAAAATTATGAAAGTAATAATTATATATATATATTTATATATATATTTATATATATATAATTACAATAACACATTTGTAAAAAACTGTACACCTTTACATGCTGGTTGTAGTTAATTTGCTGCCGACTGTAATCATCTGTGTGATCATGTGATTTGTTTCTTATTCTGCTTCTGCTGGTGTTGCTTAGTCATGTTAAGGGTCAAACACACACACACACACACACACACACACACACACACACACACAAACACATCACAAAAACCTGCCCCTACTGATATGTGATTGTGATGTCAGAATTCTGGTTGTACCGTTTTATGATGTTCTAAACATCGATGATGGGTTCAACCATGCCAGAGATCAGTTGAAGACAAGCTCTCCTCTCCTCATCACTGAAGTCATGTGCTGGCGCCTTGCACTTTCTCTCACAGCTGGGGCTTTTCCCGGTTCTTTGCGGTTATGTCTGAGATCTAAACAGGTTGGCCTTCATGTCCTGGAGAATGCATTGTGACAGTGGTCTCATGATGATCATAAGCACTGCTGCTTCTTCCTGCACATTTTTACAGAAGCTTTTATTGTAGATAATGAATTATCCTTTTTAAGCCAACAAGACATTATATAAAATACACAACGCATAGTAATATCTATGATTGGACGGTACACAATTATTAAATCTCTTTTGCGAAGTTCATCGAAATTTTGTTCGTAAAGTAGTTCCCTTAATTGCTGTACCCCCCACGTCTGTTTAGATCGTCTTAACTCATCTTATTATATTCTGATTAATACTATACCAGGGACTAGGGTTATGGGGATGTGACCATCCAGGGGGGAACATAAGGGGCACTGGGCAGATACACAGGACAGGGTGCCAATACATCACTGGGCACACTCTCACACAGAGATGCACACTGTATGGGGCAATATAGAGCTGCCAATTCACCATGAATGCATGTTTTTAAACTGTGGGAGTAGGAACCAGGAGAAAACCCGCACAAATACATAAAGAACATGGAACCGCCTTCCAGATCAGCATTCGAACCTCGATCGCTAGGATGAGAGGTGGACGTGGTACCCACTACACCACCATGCTGCCCCCAAATGATCTACAGTACCAGACATGCCCCCCCCAAAGTATGGACATGCCCCCTTGCTCCATTGTCTATTATCTCAATTTATCATATAAATGGACTTTGTAGTTCCACAATTCCAGACTGTAGTCCATCTGTGTTCTTTGTTGTTGTTAGTCCCCTGTTGGGTCTCTGTTCTCTGTTGGCCAGGAGCATCACATAACAGGTATCAATTGGGTGGTGGATTGTTTCTTGTCAGTTCTGCAATCTGCAGAGTGGGATTCAAACCTGGCTCCCAGCGATGAGAGTGGGACGTGCTAACCACTAAACCACGTCCAAAGCATATTCATGTAAAAATCCAAAATTAGTTCAGACTTTTTATACATCGCTCTGATTACTTTTATTAATATTATATTATTAATATATCAATATTAGTACAACGGTTTATTAAAACGCATAGTGGGTCATTTTGCTGCTGCTTTATTTAGCGAGCACAAGGTCAGCGCCCCCTGGAGGAATCAGGCTTAAGGTCCTTTCTCAAGGACCCACATTAGAAACTTCTTTGGACCTGTTATTTGAACCCGCAGCATTTAGATTACCAGCCCAACACTTTAACCATCAAGCTCCAACTCTCTGATATGAATCTGAATGTCTTTCTAAGCCAGGTTTAATCACCCAACATCTGTGCCCGACCTCACCGACGCTTTTCCATCTCATGGGAGGTTATCTTATCCAGTTTTCATAATTCAGGCGAAATCCATTCACAAAAGAATGAAGACTGTTGCAACAGCAAATGATCTAAAAATCCATATTCGTGCGTGGGGTTTTAAAAAAGCATATGCATGGGATGTTGGGGTTAAACGTTTGGACATGTATTATGATTTGCACTTTAATGACTATAATTACCAGAGTAAAGTGTGTTTAGAATCTTGTGTTTGCTATTTGGCAGCTGTAAATCCTGGGGAAATGTGCATTATATGTGGGATTTTGAGGGTTCAAGTGCACTGTGCTTATTTTCAGTAACCCATCTATCAATCTCATGACTCACAGCTTGTTGGAACTGTTTTTTTTCTGGTTGGCTCTGCCGCCCAGCTGCCTTTCTATGATAGGCTTCTCATTTATAGGTTATGGAAACCCCCCTGGCCCTTTAAGGGCCCTGGTACTCCAGACGTGAGCAATGTGTGATGTGATGCGATGTGTGTAATGTGTGTGTGTAGGTCTTAGTGAGTGTGTTAGGACAGCGGTGCTATTCTTGGCTGACTGAGGGAAGTCTTGGCTCCTGGCTGCATGGGAAAAGTGTTCTTGGCATTGAGCGCAGTGGCATTCCATTGTGGCTCACTCTTTTGCTCCCTTTCCACTTAAAACCATGTAGATGCTCCCTAATCTTAGTGAAGGTTTAGAAAGAGAAAATGCTCTTGTGGAACATTGTTCCTCTGTCTTATCTTGGAAGGTGCCATACATTAGGGGATGAGGGTCACGAGGTTTTGATGAGATGATGTATAAATGGTCCAGTTTAATATCACTCATGCTTCAGAATTTATAAGCTGTGACGATCCTGACCAGATCATAAAAATGTGATGGTCATGTTTTATAATTGCACTCGTTTCCTGCCTGGCATCCCAGCCAACATTTTATGTTTATATGTAGCTTTTAGGGATGCACTGTAATCAAATATTCTGTAATCAATATAAATATATAAACAAACGGCAAATAAAAGAAGAGTCAGAATAATTTATACCGAAAAATAACATATTCAGCAAAGTGGAGGTACGAGGTATGAGAGGTTGTGCATTATTGAGAAGAAATTATGTGAAAGATGCCCGATGCATAAACATGGTTGAGCATTTACTTTAGATTAGATTATGTCGTGACATTGTTCGTTTATATAATTTATTAATAATTTGGTTTTCAATAAATACATTTATGAATCTTACCTGTTTTTTTTGTTATAGTTATTATAGTAATCATCCATCCATCCATTATCTTCCGCTTTATCCTCTACTAAAGTGTCGCGGGGGGGGGGGGGGTTCCCCCATGCCCATCCAGGGAAGAACAGGCACCAGGACAGGGCGCCAATCTATTACTGGGCACACACTCACTCACACACACACTCTATATGGGGCAATTTGGAGAATTCAATTGACCTTGATCCATGTTTTTTGGACTGTGGGAGGAAACCGGAGAACCCGGAGGAAACCCACACAGACACGGGGAGAACATGAAAACTCCACCCAGATTGGGATTTGAACCGGGAATTCCCAGTGTTGAGAGGAGAACATACCAACCAATAAGCCACCATTCATTCATTCATTATCTCCCGCTTATCCTCTATTAGGGTCGCGGTGGGGTTCCCCATGCCCATCCAGGGGAGAACGTCTCGGGCGCTGGGCAGATAGACCCAGGACAGGGCACCAATCCATCGTTGGGCACACACTCACTCACACATACACTCTATATGGGGCAATTTTGAGAATTCAATTGACCTTGATCCATGTTTTTGGACTGTGGGAGGAAACCGGAGAACCCGGAGGAAACCCACGCAGACACAGGGAGAACATGGAAACTCCACCCAGATGGGGATTCGAACCGGGAATCCCTAGTGCTGAGAGGCAAACGTGCTAACCACTAAGCCACCATGCCGCCCTATAAGCCACCATGCCACCCTATATTAATCATAATATGGAACTTGAGGTTGTGTATTATTGTGAATAAATTACAGGAATGAGGTGTACCTTTACTCGGCTACACATTGAGCCTAACAGCACCATGATTTATTCACAATAATGCCACGCCCTCTCGCAAGCTTTCAGCTTTATTACAAAACAGGTTGGTCCTTTAAATCTGATTGGCTGGGCTGTTTGTCCAGCTGTGAAACCAATGACAATAACACACACCTCTGAGCGCTTCACATTTGTGTCAATGCGTGAAATACAAGACATTATTTTAAATCCCATAAATAGAAACTCAGATTAATATAAACAACGAACCGATTTCCGATGAGCACAGAACCGGTATTCTGTTACTCAGTGATCAGTGTTCATTTCAAAACCTGGACTACATTATGTTCCGGGAGAAAAAAGTTTGTTAATAATTGGTTTACATAAAAACATTTCTGAATAAATTCTTGTTTTTTATTATAGTGTGTCTGTCACCATTTTATTAAAGCAGTAAGGAACTCGAGGCTCTGGATATATTATATAGATAGAGGTTCTTATTATTCTGAATAAATCACAGGAAAGAGGTGTAAATGTACCAGTTTCCTGTGATTTATAACTATGCACACCCTCTCATACCTTTATTGCTTGATTAAATCATCTGGTGATTTAGAAACTCCAGAGATGTACAAGAGAAAGTTGTAGACCAGAGGAAACATCCGGTTTGAATTATATTTCTTTAGCACAGTATGAGAAAGATGATTTTTAGAAAATTCCATTTATTAATCTTATTAAATATTGCTTAAAACCCAGATTCTCTATTCCATACGTAATGATTTCATTCAAATATCAGTGATTGTGTAGTCTGATTGCAAGGTATGTCGGAAACTTTCTGTTGACCTTGGTTGCTCAAATTCCGTCTTTGATATTATTCAAGAGGACATTTAAAAAGACAGGTTCTGAATCCTTCTGTGGTCTCCAGCTGCAGCCTGGTGTTTCCCCTGTGGAAAAGACCACCCAACGCACATCAGAGGGACCTTCAGCTCGCATAGTGATGTGGCTCCACTTACCTTGAGCCACCTCTCATCTGGATTAGCTACAAAAATACCAGATGTCTAATGGAATTTGAGCGAATGCTTTCCAGCATCCTGTTATCCACAGAGAGCTATAAAGCTACTCGTAGAGCAGCTACTAATCTACTGTATACATCCATCCAGCTGTGAATGATATAATATGATTTAATTAGATATGATATAATTAGGATTCATGAGTAAATACTTACAATAAAAATACAATATTATTAAACTGATAAACGCAGAAAGAAACACTTTAGTTTCTAAAAATTAACTAGGAGAGAACCTCCACCCAGGTCGGGATTCCAACCTGGATCCCCAGCGCTGAGGGGTGAACACGCCCTCTGTATTTCATAAATATTAATATTTTTTATACAGGGCGGCTCGGTGGCTTAGTGGTTAGCATGTTCTCCTCTCAACACTAGGTTCGAATCCCAGTCTGGGTGGAGTTTCCATGTTTTCCCTGTGTCCCCGTGGTTTTCCTCTGGATTTTTCCTACAGTTCAAAAACATGGATCAAGGTTAATTGAATTCTCCAAATTGCCCCATATAGAGTGTGTCTGTGTGAGTGAGTGTGTGCCCAGTGATAGATTGGCACCCTGTCCTGGGTATATCTGCCCAGCGCCTGAAACGTTCTCCCCTGGATGGGCATGGTAAACCCCCCCATGACCCTAGTAGAGGATAAAGAAGAAGATAATGGATGGATGCATTATTTAAACATGCACTATGTATATTACTGCAAATCAAATGTAAACACAGCCCTGTGTTTTTAAATGTCCCAACATTTTCAAGACAGTGGTTCGTCTTTGTTGCATTGTGCACAGGGTTACTCAAATGGTGGGTTGTTGACTTTCATTCATTTATTATCTTCCGCTTTATCCTCTACTAGCTTCACAGGAGGGGTTCCCCATACCCATCCAGGGGAGAATGTTTCAGGTCCTAGGCAGATACACCCAGGACAGGGTGCCAATCTTTTGCACACACTTATTCACACAGACACAAACACAACACACTCTATATGGGGCAATTTGGAGCATTCAATATTAAACTGTATACAGTCAACAAAAGCCTGGAGAGTGGAATTACCAGATTAACAGGGGAGTTCAAGGGAGCAAGAGCTCTGAAGTACACTGTCATTAGAACAGAACAATGCTGAGTCAGTGTGTTACATAATCAGATTTATTTGAACGCACTACTCAGCTAATAGTAGTCTGTTACTC
Source organism: Corydoras maculifer (assembly GCA_019802435.1). Classification (NCBI taxonomy): domain Eukaryota; kingdom Metazoa; phylum Chordata; class Actinopteri; order Siluriformes; family Callichthyidae; genus Corydoras; species Corydoras maculifer. The sequence goes on from JAFMOD010000750.1 coordinate 238,825, forward strand.
GGTGGCTCAGTATTAGCTTGATGATTTTAGTTTAGAGTTGATTTGCAGTAATATACATAGTGCATGTTTAAATAATCCATCCATCCATTATCTTCTGCTTTATCCTCTATTAGGGTCGCGGGGGGGGGGGGGGGTACACCATGCCCATCCAGGGGAGAACGTCTCGGGTGCTGGGCAGATACACCCAGGACAGGACGCCAATCTATCACTGTGCACACACTCATTCACACAAACACACTCTATATGGGGCAATTTGGAGAACTCAATTGATCCATGTTTTTGGACTGTGGGAGGAAACCGGAGAACCCGGAGGAAACCCACACAGACACGGTGAGAACATGGAAACTCCACCCAGATTGGGATTCGAACAGGGAACATGCTAACCACTAATCCACCATGCCGTCCTGTGTAAATAATATTAATATTAATGTTTATGAGATACCGACGGCGTGTTTGCCCCTCAGCGCTGGGGATCCAGGTTGGAATCCCGACCTGGGTGGAGGTTCTCTCCTAGTTACGCTTTCGAAAGTAAAATGTTTCTTTCTGTGTTTGAGTTAAAAATATTATATCTGTAATTCTTTTAATGCTTAACATTTCTACAAAATACAAATATAAAATATCCAGGTTCAAATCCCGACATTTCCACGTTCTCTTCGTGCCCGCGTGTATTTTCTACTGGTTCTCAGGATTTCCTCTCACAGTTCAAAAACATGGATTCAAGGTGAATTGGCTGCTCCAAATTGCCCCTATATAGTGTGTCTCTATGAGTGACTAAGAGTGTGCTTAGTGATAGATTGCCACCATGTTCCCCCCCCCCCCCCCGACCCTAGTAGAGAATTAAGAAAAAGATGATGGGATGAAATTGAGATTATAGTTAGTCTTTAAAAACCTTTTTCTTTTTACTTTTATCAGTTGAATGAATATATTTTTGTGTTATTCTTATAATGTTTAACATTTTGTACAGAAATACTTCTGAAATGGAATGTCATCATGTTTGAAGAAACAACTTTTTTTTGGGATTATTATATTATTATATTCCGGCTCTTTGAAGTGATTCGTCATGTGAAAGAACAAAGACTTGTTTATTAATTTAGTTCTCAGATCAACTCGAACCTCAGCCAGTGTTCTGTAGATCTCTGTGACCCAAGCAGAGCTTTCAATCCTCTCTCTCTCTCTCTCTCTCTCTCTCTCTCTCTCTCTCTCCTCATTCAGGTCATGTGGTTCTCATGCTATCATGTTTCATCCTGTTTATAGTGTAGATGGCCAGTGGGGGTTGGAGTGGGTGGCCTGCAACTCTCTGGTGTTTATTAGCTCAGTGTTATCTAAATGTTTGATTTGCCGCAAATGGATGATCACAGAAGAGGCTTCTTGGATACCAGACAATCCTCACGTGTTGGTTCTGGGTTCTGACTTGGCTTGTGAGGATGCCTTACTTTCGACCCTCAAATCCATCCATCCATTATCTTCCACTTTATCCTCTATTAGGGTCGCGGGGGGGTTCCCCATGCCCATCCAGTGGAGAACATCTCGGGCACTGGGCAGATAGACCCAGGACAGGGCGTCAATCGATCGTTGGGCACACACTCACTCAGACAGACACACTATATATGGGTCAATTTCGAGAACTCAATTGACTCGATCCATGTTTTTGGACTGTGGGAGGAAACCGAAGAACCCGGAGGAAACCCACGCCAACACGGGGAGAACATGGAAACTCCACCCAGATGGGGATTCGAACCAGAGAGGAGAACATGCTAACCACTAGGCCACTGTGCCGCCCACCCTCAAATCCTATTTATATTCTCTAAATTGTTGCTAAAGTAATAGAGGCCTTCTGAAATACAATGCTGCACTTCATGTAATGATTTGCGTCATTGAAATAAAAAAGGACCAGAATTCTTTTGCCAAATGAACCGTTGTGTTGTTGTATGTACGATTGAAGAGTGTGCATTAGGCAGCCTTGTGTGGTTTGAATGTGAGCTGTTGTATAGCTCAGCAGTGTCCTTATAGCCATCGCCGTGCTCTGCCCGCTGCTTTGTTTTGCTTGCTGCCACACGCAGAGCCACCATTCACACCAGCAAGGCCACATGGGGCGCAGAGTGGCGTTCATCCATTCACCCACAATGAGGAGAGTGCGTGTCCACGGAGCCCCGCGGCCCTTCGGTGCTGTGCTGTGCTGTGGGGTCTGAAGATGCCCTCAATAGGTGTCTTGGTTTGGGCAGAATGAATGATGTGGGGCAGGGCATCAGGAACGCTCTGAGTGGACATGTCCGTTAGGGATAAACAGCTTGACCTGCTTTTTGGATGTTAAAGGGAAACATGCTGGGGATTTATTATGACGTTCATATTCAGTCGACTCGAATTTACTGCACGCCATCAGATTATCATCCACCATCATACATCAAACTCTATTCATCCTTCCATCCATTATCTTCCGCTTTATCCTCTATTAGGGTTGCGGGAGGTTCCCCATGCCCATCCATGGGAGAACGTTTTGGGCACTGAGCAGATACACCCAGGACAAGGCATCAATATATCAATGGGCACACACTCACTCACACAGACACACTCTATATGGGGCAATTTGAAGAACTCAAAAAGCCTATGTGCACAACCCTGTGGGTTCTCATCATGTTTCGCCTTAAATCAGCTTAAAAGTCCTCTTTTTTGTCATTTGGGCTGAACTCAAACCCAGCACCATGAGCCCAAGTTATTAGAGCATGTGTGCATTACAGGCCAGAAAAGCGCCACTAAGCTCCTCTAGTGCTTGATAATCCCAATAGGGTACACACACGGTCACGTGTCCACACTCTGCAAATCAATCACGTCACATGGCTGTGGATACGAGCGTCTTCTTAATCCCACGAGAAAACCCTTGTATTTTATTAACTGCTGGATAAAAGAAATGTGCACCCAGCTGGCTGCAGCCTCCTCTGGATAAACTGCATGCTTCATCACACCGTCACTTCCAATCTGTTTTGCTGGAAACGGTTAGAAAACCCAAGGCGAACAACGCTGCATTAACACCCCGCGCTCACGAAGACAGTCATGTGATGCAACAAAGTGGTCAGCTGTGTGTTTGCGAGAGCTGGTAAAAGAAATTGAATTAATGTTGCTTGAATTAAAATGTAAACCTTTACATGTACCGTACATAACAGGGAGTTTTGTCTTGCCACTGTCGCCTCAGCTTGCTTTAAGGGGCTTCAGGCTCATAACACTGTAAAGCTGCTTTGTGACAATGGATTGTTGTAAAAAGCGCTATATAAATAAATTACTTGACCTTTAATTACGTGACGGCGGCAGTGGTTCTCCGGTTTCCTCCCACGGTCCAAAAACATAGATCATGGTCAATTGAGTTCAAATTGCCCCTTATAGAGTGTGAGTGTGCCCAGTGATAGATTGGCGCCCTGTCCTGGGTGTATCTGCTCAGTGCCCGAGGCGTTCTCCCATGGATGGGCATTGGGAAACCCCCCCACCCCCCACCCAAGAACCTAGGAGAAGATAAAGTGGAAGATAATTGATGGATTACTACCACCTCTATTTTAGCTTCTTCTGTTTGTCTGTGTATCTGGTAAAATGTTTGCAAATGCTATCTGATTAAACTTTGCACAATTGTTTATCGGCAATGACAACACATGAATCAATTAAAAAAATCATCAATTACTTAACTAATTAATGGTAATTAATTATTTTTGTTTTTTTATGAATAAATTGCCCATTTTCCTCTAAATAATTGACTTCACATGCAGAATTAATTTAGGATAAAGTCATTTAACACGATATAGGGGTGGTTTTTAAAAATTATAATATTTTTATATTTTGCATGGGGCTTTTTTTTTTTGTTTTTTGAGGAACATTTCATTTCAATGTTGATGTATGACGTCCCCGGAGACTGTCTCCTCCTTTAGAGATCCCCTTACAGTATGTCCTTTTTGCCCCTATATAGTCTGTGAGTCTGTGTGAGTGAGCCAATGCCCACCCTGTCCTGGGGGTATTTGCCCAGCGCCCAAATGTTTTCTCCCTGGATGGGCATGGGACCCCCACCCTCCACTTATTCCCTTAGTAGAGGATTAAGTGGAAGATAATGAGATCTACTTATTTTTTTAAAGGTTTAGAAGCTTTACCTTCTTCCAACTTTGGAATCTTAAAAGGTTTATTCTCATTACTTTTTGTTGGGGGTTGTGGGTTGGGGGGGGTGGTTCATGTCCATTAAAGAAAGAACATTTAGGGTGTTGGGCAGATACACTGAGGACCATGTGCCAGTCAGTTGCTTGCCACACACCAACTCACTCGCTATATGGGCCAATTTAGATAGGGGCAATTCACGTTGAATTTATGTTTTTGGACTGTGGGAGGAAACCTTCAGGTCCTCATTATCCTTAGGGGGTTCCCCATGCCTATTCAGGGGAGAATATTTTGGGTGCTGGGCCGATACACTTAGGATCAATCAATTACTTGGCACACACCCACTCCCACACTACGTAGGGGCAATTTGGTTGAGCTAATATAGAGCTTTTAATTCACCTTCAATCCATGTTTGGACCTTCACTTTCCTCTCACTGTTAAAAAACATGCATTCAAGATGAATCGGCTGCTTTAAATTGCCCCTATCTAAAGAAAACCCACACAGACATGAGGAGGACATGGAAACTTCACCTCAATTGGGATTCGAACCTGAATCACCAGCATTGGGAAACAGATGTGCTAACTACTCTGGCCCACTCACTCACACACTACAAAGGGGCAATTTTGTTGGGCTAATCTAGAGCTTACAATTCACCTTAAACTCATGTTTGGACCTTAAAGTCTTAAGACTCTAATCATGTGCCTTGTTGTTACAGTGAGGTTCCAAAATAAAATCCTGTTTTAAATAAATGTCTTTATCGTAATAAAACACCAGGCTTTCCATTATTGACTATCCTTCATGCCTTCTCTGTTTTCTGTTTGCCCTGCATGACTGTAGATATGTTATCTTACACTTTGCCTAAAGAAAGTGGGCGGAACTTGTAGCCCTACTTAAAGGTGATTGGCTTTTACCCTTCATGTTTGCTCATTGTAGTCACCCTCAGGATGCCTCCGACTTTTCATACCTTTACTTCACTCGTACATTTCACAGATTCGTTTAGAATATAGTTTTATAGTCTGTAATGAGGGCCTTCACATTCTGAAGGCTTCAACACTTTACATTTACATTACATTTCCATTTGGTCATTCAGCAGACGCTTTTATCCAAAGCGACTCACAAGGTGAGCACAGGGTTCATCACAACATCCCTGGAGCAATGAGGGTTAAGGGTCTTGCTCAAGGACCCACACTGGTAACTTTAGTGGACCTGGGATTTGAACCCCCAACCTTCAGATTGATAAACCAACACCCTGACCACTGACTTACATTTTAAACATTGTTACATTAGCAGATGCTTTTTGTCCCAACTTGATGTTTTTTGGGGTCCAAAAACTGGGATTTAAGGTGATCTAAATTCATCTCGATTTATTGCCTCCTGCTTAATCCTATAGTAGGGTCATGATGTGGTTCCTCATGCCCATCATGAAGAGAACGTTTTGAGCTCTGGGCAGATACACCCAGTGCAGGGTGCCAACCTGCTGGGAACACACTGACACACACACACCCAAACACACACACTATATGGGGCAATTTAGATTCATTCATTCATTTATTATCTTCTGCTAAGTCCTGCACTACGGGGCTGGATGGGAATCCTTGCGGATACGGGGAGAACATGAAAACGTCACCCGGATCGTGATTGTAACCTGGATCTCTAGCGCTGAGAGGCAAACATGCCAAATAGTGAAATTTTTAGCCCTAAGCTCATTTCATTTTCTGTTATTGATTTATTTTTAAACAGCAAAACATTTGCATTCCACAAAAAAACAACAACTTGAGACGACGTGTGGTGGATGTGCACCCTGTAATTGCCCAGCAGTATTGTGCCAGTCGTACTTCCCCTCGTGTGTGTGTGTGTGTGTGTGTGTGTATGTGTGTGCTGGAGCTGGCTGACATCAAGAACCTTCCTTCTTTTCATTCCGGTTGCTCCCACAGCCTTGGCTCAGAGAACGCGGGAGGTAAAGTGATTTTAAGTGTGTACTGTACGTGCTTCAGGAAGAGTGATGTCTTCGAGTTCAGCTGCTCTTAGTCTTGTTCGCAGCACACTGTAGAACCCTAAAAAACAAGAACACCGGTCTGATACATGCTTGCTTCCCTATGGGAACACAGGAACGCTGCGCTGTCCTCATGCTGATGCTACTGAAGCTAGTATTGTATGCCCATCACGTAACCCCCCCCCTCCCCCCGCGCTTGCCCGCACTGCTTAGGGTGTTAATACGAGCGCACTGCTGTTTAAAGCTGAGATTTGGCTGAAATTCTCGTTAAGCACACTTTTGAAAACTTTTGGTTCCGTTTACAGTGGTTTAGTGGTTAGCATGTTCTCCTCTCAGCACTAGGGATTCCCAGTTCAAATCCCAATCTGGGTGGAGTTTCCATGTTCTCCCCGTGTCCGCATTGGTTTCCTCCGGGTTCTCCGGTTTCCTTCCACAGTCCAAAAACATGGATCAAGGTCAATTGAATTCTCCAAATTGCCCCATATAGAGTGTGTATGTGTGAGTGAGTGTGTTCCCAGTAATATATTGGTAAATTATATTTGATAAAATGAAATAACATATGAAATGTGTCTGTCAGCAGTGGATATCACATTCAGTTCTAATAAATGATGGTTTTGGCTGAAAATGTTTAAATAAATGAACCTGAGCTTCGGCAGAAAAGCATGAATCTGTTTTACGAGTCCGTCGCAGATGAGACTTTTTTAACGAGGTTTTGATTTGAAATACCGTAACTTTGTGACAGGTTACTGACAAAACATCAGGGCTAGAGCCTCGAAAGCCCAGGTCTAACGACGCCCCTGATCTTTACCATCAACTCATACCAATAAAATTTTCACTCATATTTTTATTTCTACTTTTTTTCATCACTGTTCATAATTTAAAATGTTTGTCTTCCTTTTTTTGCATTCTATTTTCTCAATTGAACTTCATTTTTTAGCTTTATAAACCTCCACAAAGGGCGGCACGGTGGCTTAGTGGTTAGCATGTTCTCCTCTCAGCGCTAGGGATTCCCAGTTCGAATCCCCATCTGGGTGGAGTTTCCATGTTCTCCCCGTGTCTGCGTGGGTTTCCTCCGGGTTCTCCGGTTTCCTCCCACAGTCCAAAAACATGGATCAAGTCAATTGAATTCTTAAAATTGCCCATATAGAGTGTGTCTGTGTGAGTGAGTAAGTGTGTGCCCAGCGATGGATTGGCGCCCTGTCCTGGGTCTCTCTGCCCAGGGTCCGAGACGTTCTCCCCTGGATGGGCATGGGGAACCCCACCGCGACCCTAATAGAGAATAAAGCGGGAGATAATGAATGAAGCGTTGCGTTGTATTTTACATTAGCTCGTCTATACCAGTTTTTTGAGCATGTCAGTGTAGTGTAGTGCGTGTGTGTATAAAGCCACTCTTTAGGACCCTGCGCAGCTTTCATCTTTACCATCTTTCAAATCGTATGCGATTAAAATTTTCACTCACATTTTCATTTCTACTTTTTACATTAAAAAATGTTTGTCTTCTTTGTTATTTGCATTTTATTTGCGCAATTAAACTTAGTTTTTTAAACCTCCACAGATGAGCAATGCTTTCTATATGCACTGGACCTACAGGTGGCGTTGCTATGTATTTGATATGCTGGTCTACACCCCTTTCAGGATCATGAACATGTGCCGTGCAGGAGTTTCATATTCACTCAGAGTGTCAAAGTCTTGCCCAACTCTTTCGTCTCAGTGAAATATTCCGCTGCTTTCCTCCAAGTCG
>JAFMOD010000750.1:251684-256330 GCA_019802435.1 Corydoras maculifer
AAAAGAATCCGAAGGTAAGCCGTAACCTACTTTCCCCCCCCACTCCAGCCTGTGTGTATGTGTGCACTCGCTCCTGTTGCTCATGGACATTAGCAGGCCTCATGTACTTCCTGCAGCGACAAGCCTCGCTTCGTCCCATGGGGTTCTACCTGCGCTGTCGAGTACCTGTTCTCCAGCCAGCCTCTAAACTTTCCCTCCAGGTGCACGGGGACAAGTGCAAGTCATGCCGCCGTGATCAAATCCTCCGCTTTTTTCTAATCCCCAGGCTCTGGGCTTCGCTACATGTGCATGTTCTCGGTGCCGTTTTTTCCGTTCTGGGTGGATTTTGTGTGGAGCTGGCGCTCTGATTGATTTTCAAGCCCCAGAGAGCCGGGTTTGTGTGCCAAGTGTGTGCCCACCTTTTAAAGGGCCAGTGCTTTATTTTAACTGTGGTTTCCTCACCATGGTTACTGTGTTGTGGAGATTAGAGGTTTGCTTGAGCACATCATAAGACCGTGTAACAGCATGTAGTATTTCCTGCTTTGAATACGTAGTACCGCATCAGCGGTATCTCATCCCATCGTTAGTGGATATTGTTACATCGGATAATAAATAAATGGGTTAAAAGGATCGTGAGATGTGTATGTAGCCCTTACTTCAGGGATTTGTCACAGTAATCGGCTTCCTCCGTTCAGCCACTTTCGCTGCGTTTGTGTTTCACTCTGCCCTCGTCATTTTTACTATAATTCCGAATTGGAATGCAGAGTGAGAAAGCCAAGTGTGCTGCTAATTTCTTTATCTTTCCACATCGTGATGCTTTCCCTGATCGAGATTTTATATTTTATTACTTTGTTAATCATGCACGCTGCAATAAATAAAACCTTAACAAATCTTTAAAAAAAATCTTCTTTTTGACTGGAATAGAATTCTAAGGAAGACAAATAGTCCAGTTTTTAGAAAATTTCTGATTTTAAGAAATCCTAACAAAATTTACTCACTACAGCGGCAGATGATTTTACTTTATTCATGTTCATATTTTCTTGTTTTGTGTTTATTTTTCTTATTTTCTGACATTGATTTTTTTGTAGTGTAGTTTCTGAATGTTAAGCTAGTGACACTTATCATTTAAACAAGAGAGAATTGGGAGCTCTGTGCTTTTGACCATGGCGTGATTGTTGGTGCCAGACAGGTGTGTTGGAGTTTCACCATTTTTTGACTGGAAGTCGATGCTGCAGTGGGATGTCAGGGGTTAAAAGTTATAAATTGTAGAATTTAGTTAAATGCTGGTTTTGTGTGCAAAGATGGGATTTTAAACTAAACTAAGACGTGATTGGGTGATTGAGTTCGGTCTGCTTTCCCACTTAAAATAAGTCAAAGCAATGACATGTCATCTCATTATCTTCCACTTTATCCTTAATCTACTAGGGCCATGGTTGGGGCTGTTTCTACACCCATAGGGGGGGCAGATACACTCAGGAGAGTGTGCCAACCTATTGCTGGACACACTCTCACTCACACACACACACACACACACACACACACACACACACACACACACACACACACACACACGCACACACACACACAGAACACAGAACATGGAAACTCCATCCAGTTCGGTATTAGAATGCACTAACCACTACACCATCACATCGTGCTGCACAGCCAATGTCATATTTTGATTCATTGTAAGGCCATCCCATGCCCATCCAGAGGAGAACGTTTCAGGTGCTGGGTAGATACACCCATGACAGGGTGCCAATCCATCACTGGGCACACTCACTCACACAGACACATACACACACATACACACACTATATTGGACAATTTAGAACATCTAATTCACCATGGTGATGTAGTGGTTAGTACGTTCTCCAAATTTCCCCATATAAAGTGTGTGTGTGAATGAGTGTGCCCTTCCGCGACCGTAGTAAAGGATATAGCGAAAGATAATAAATGGATGGATGTTACAATCATCTATTTTCATGATGGGTTGCATCTTACCTTAGGTGTTCCCAGCCTTTCCTCATATTTTGATTAATTATAAGGTTATCCCATGCCCATCCAGAGGAGAACGTTTCGGGCGCTGGGCAGATACACCCAGGACAGGGCACCAATCCATCACTGGGCACGCACTCACCCACAAAAACACACTCTATATGGGGCAATTTGAATATTTCAATTGACCTTGATCCATGTTTTTGGACTATGGAAGGAAACCCACGCGGACACGGGGAGAACACCCAGATTGGGATTCGAACCGGGATTCCTAGCGCTGAGAGGAGAACATGCTAACCACTAAGACACTGTGCCGCCAATGCAGTATGTCCACATACAGTATGTTTGGCAATATACTCTTACTTTGACCCAATGATATGCGTGTGTTAGCCTGAACAGTGAGCAAGAGCACTGATTGGTCAATGCAGCTATCTGTTCAGGCTGTAATTTGTAGCCCTGGAGGAGAAAAGCAGTTTGAATGTGATGCCGTCTGATACGGCGCTCTGTTGAGTCTGTGTGCTCAGCGTGATCTGGCTGATGGACCTGTCTCTGCTGACGGCGCTGGGACGGAGCATGACTGTGGATATGTGCGCTCGCAGTTCCGACCTCCTTACGCTGGCGTATCCTACGCTGTCTGTCCTTGTTGCTAGAGTGCATGCTGAGTAGTGTTCCCTCTAATGTAGGTCAGTAGCGGCTGTTCCTCCTCCCTCCTCCAGGTTCGGTGCGGGGGGCATTTAGCCCGGGTTCTGTAGCGGGAGGCCAGACTGAACCTCGGTTCTGTCTTCTTTCTCTTAATCTGAAGGGATCAATCCCCAAATCTTCCACAGAGGAAAGATTAGGAACTGGCTTTCCCCAGGATGCCACTGTGCTGGTGGAGCACGCCGAGGAACATTTGGGATTCTGGTCATGTGTCAGGTTCATAGTACCAGCGATGACGTCATAAATCTTCACAGGCTTCTGGCTTCATCAGATAACTGATGAAAAAAAAAAAAGAAACTGTTGTGGGCTGCAGTAAGCTCGTGAAACATAATTGCTCTGCACTTTCTCTGCACTCTGCTCTGAAGGCAAATGCTATGAGGAACAGTTCTTCTGCACCTCCAGGGGAGGTTTGAGCCGATCGATAACGTTCTCGCGCTGAGGATTAGTAAAGAGCCGTAGTTTTGCAAGACTCGAAGCTATTAGTTTTATCTCAATCTCTATCTTTCAAATCAACTCAGTGCTGTTTAGTTGGACCCCAGTCAGAGTTATGAAGGGTTGGGTCATTCTTAAAAACTTAAGCGCCAGTGTCATCATTGTTATCATCCATCCATTATCTTCCGCTTTATCCTCTATTAGGGTCGCGGGGGGGTTTCGATGCCCATCTAGGGGAGAACGTTTCGGGCGCTGGGCAGATACACCCAGGACACACTCACAAACACACTCTATATGGGGCAATTTGGAGAATTCAATTGACCCTGATCCATGTTTTTGGACTGTGGAAGGAACCCGGAAGGAAACCCACACGGACACGGGGAGAACAAGGAAACTACACCCAGATTTGGTTTCAAACCAGGAATCACTAGTGCTGAGAGGAGAACATGCTAACTACACCAATGTGCCCTAAAAGAAAATATTATTTAATGAATTTCATTATTTATTCATCTATTATCTTCCGCTTTATCCTCTACAGGGGTCATGGTGGGGTTTCCCATGCCCATCCAGGGGAGAACGTTTCGGGCGCTGGGCAGATACACCCAGGACAGGACGATATATCTCTGGGCACACACTCACTCACACAAACACACTCTATATGGGGCGATTTGAAGAATTCAATTGACCTTGATCCATGTTTTTGAACTGTGAGAGGAAACCGGACAACCCGGAGGAAACCCACATGGACACGGGGAGAACATGAAAACTCCTCCCAGATTGGGATTCGAACCGGGAATTACCCGTGCTAACCACTAGGCCCCCATCTTTCCTTTATATTTTTGAATACACTTTATTTTTTAAATGCGCTTCAACTCGTTCACTTAGTTGTAATGATGACTGTCGCCTGGTTATTCCATTTGTGAAAAACATGAATTCATGGGGAATTGGCTACCCTAAATTACCCCTAACTAAATCGCATATTGATGTTATAATCGTATAATGGTGAATATTTCTTAGACAATAATCAGACCATCAAAATCTGTAATCGTCTCATCCATAGTGACCACATCCATAACAGTCAGGTTCCTCTGCTCTTTACGCAGATAAAACGTTGTGGATATTCGACTGTGTTGAAATCATTGGTACCCAGACTGAAAACTTCCAGACTTTCAGAACACCTTTCCCTTTTCCCAGCATTCAGAGAGGCACTACTCGCCCATTTTCTCAGCTTATCTCTTTGCTCTACAGGCCGCTGGGATAATAGAGTCTTGGACACTCTTTGTTAGGTCAGGGAACTTATTGTTTGGTCTTTGCAAGCTCGCCTGAAAGAGTTTCCCTCAGGAGCTCCAGTTTCCTCCCACAGTTCAAGAACTTGTAGGGCAGGTGAGGTGAAGGTATCAAATTGCCCCTAGGTGTGAAGGTGTTAGTCTGAGTGGCTGACCTTCACTGGAGTAAAACAGCACTGAGCACTCCAGAACCCTGCATTCAAATTTTTCAATAAAATTTTTTTTTTTTTTTTTTTTTTTTTTTTTTTTTTT
>JAFMOD010000750.1:262571-334845 GCA_019802435.1 Corydoras maculifer
GTGGGTTTCCTCCGGGTTCTCCGGTTTCCTCCCACAGTCCAAAAACATGGATCAAGTTAATTGAAATCTCAAAATTGCCCCATATAGAGTGTGTCTGTGTGAGTGAGTGTGTGCCCAGCGATGGATTGGCGCCCTGTCCTGGGTCTATCTGCCCAGCGCCCGAGACGTTCTCCCCTGGATGGGCATGGGGAACCCCACCACGACCCTAATAGAGGATAAGTGGGAGATAATGAATGAATGAATGAATGAATGAATTATTATTATTATTATTATTATTATAATTATTATTATTATTAATTAATTGCTTTAATAAGAAAATACATGTCTGAAAGCAGCATAACAGGGGGAAACACTATAAAAGAAAGCAGACAGACCCTTTGGAATTAATTAATAAGCATTTATGGATAAAACTTTTATAATATTTAGGCCTGCTATGTTCCTGATTATCACACAATCTGTGTATTGCAGTCCTACACTGTTGCTGCTGTCCGGCTGATCAAGGAGGTTGAGTCCCCCTCTGAGCCTCCCAAAGTTTCTTTCTCAAAATAATAACATAAGTTATTTTTTTCTTGCCACTGTCACTTTGGTTTGCTCTTGGTTTGGTTAAAGGCTTTTGCCACTGTAAAGCTGCCTTGTGACAATGTACCATTGTAAAAAGCGCTATATAAATAAATTACTTGAACTTGAAATTACTTTCAAAAAAGGTTTTTAAGGCCCTGACGGCGCGACACTGCTACAAAGTGACTTAACCACAATTCCACCGATCATCAGATGTGGTGTGAGTAAATTCAGAGATGCATTTGCGCCGGAGTCAATGGGGTCATGCTCTAGAAAGCAGTGTTTATTCTGCGCACTTTGTGCTGGTGCTTTGAGAACAACAGACTGAGTAAATCTGGTGAGCAAAATGTTTCAAGATGTTCATTAAGAAGATTGAAAGATCATTACACAAGCGATTAGGCGGTGAAAGAATACGGACGGTGTTTTAAACTAGCTTTAAGTGTTTATTTATTGGGGTGGATCATATCGAGTGGGCATGAAGATACATTGTCTGATCATTAATGGCCATTCGAGAATGTGCTTTTGAATCTTTTAAATCCGTCACTCAGAGCTTCACGTTCAATTTTAATGATGCTCATATTGAGTGTTCCATCTCTCCTGCTGGGGTTTCGCTTCAATACAGTGTGTGCAGGAGGTAAAAATAGGCTGGAAACGCACACACTTGTTACCCTTATGAATACACCGCTCCACTCTTCAATGAAATATAGTGCTATCTGAAATGACACTGCTGAGGCTGTTGGGTTTCTTTACTCGTTGCTCTGTTTGGATGTTTGTTTGACGCTGCTGTGATGTTTTTTGGGCTAATCCGATGTACGGATCTGTGTTTCAGATTTCTGCCCCTGTCCTGGAGACTTGCTTTCAGAGGGAAATGATTCCACATGAATCGTGGCTAGCACTCTCTCTCAGCAAGCATGCATTCTGGTGTTTCCATCTGAGATCAGTGTCCATTTGGCCATAAACACTAGAGGGCACTCCCGGCAGCTCTGCTCTCCTCACCATCCCCACTGCCCCCAGCTCCACCAATCAGTGGATCACGCCGCCAAGAACCAGAAGATCCAACGGCAGGAAATTACGCATTGCAAGCACCTTAAAGAGAGGTACAGAGGCCACGATGAGCATGAAGCCAAGCCAAGAACGTAGCAATGAGTGCCTGCCCCCAAAGAAGCGGGAGATCCCGGCGAGTACCCTTCCATCCGAAGACCGACCCATGATGATGGCGCCTGCTAGCGAAAGCCAGCGTAGAGGGAATCTTGCTTGGCTCGCCAACTTGACTGGCGGACCCGAGAGTAACAGGCAGCGCACCAGCAGCTTGGTAGACCTAGATGGGCCTCAGATTAAGCCACCAGTGTCCACAGTGGAGTACAGTCGAGCTTCGACAACAGCGTCCAGCATCCCTGCTGTGTACTCCTCATCTCTCTCTCAGCATGTCGGCACCATCCAGTACACGCCATTGCCACCCAACCTACATTTCATTACCCCCTCATATGCTGGACCCTATACAGGCTACATATCTCCCATTCTGCCTCCGGCAGCCACGACCACCACCAGTTCCTCTCAGAGACACGCTGAAGCATACACTGGCACCACCAACTCTCCGACAGCCAAACCTGAGCAGCACCATCAGCTGATTTGCCCACCTGGCATCCCTCCATCAGACAGCCTCCCTCAGCCCCACTCCACCCAGTATGTTCAGATCTCTGGCTCCCAGCTCAGTGTGGTGCCTCGTAGTGACCCCTCACCTCAGAGCCATCTCCCTCTGCACCTCCAGCACACGCTTGCCCTGAGCGGTCCCTCTCAGGTCTTGCTCCAGTACACAGACGGACCCCTACCTAAGAAGGAAGATGTCAGACCTAGGGAGGTGTTGAATGGCGATCTGGAAAAGGGCCGTCGATATAACCTGCAACCAGATTCCAATGCAGGGAAGCAGAGCGGCGGCGTGGTCAAAGGCTCCACCCAGCAGCACCATGTCCATCAACGAGACCACTATGAGCCTCGACATGAATACGTGCAGGACAATACAAACTTGCGGACCTCGCTAGTCCTAGTTCCAAACAATCACAGTTCTAGCACCGATCCTGGTGGAACCCATGACAAGGTACCCTCTACTCTGGCACATACTGAGAAAGGCGGGATTTGTGCAGGCAAGCCTGTGTCGCGCACTCTTTCCAACTCTACATCCAGCAACTCCCTTCCTTTCCCACCGCCTCCCTTACCAGTGGATGGTCTGAAGGCAACTGTTACCACCCTATCCCCGCACACAGTTATCCAGACCACGCATAGCGCAACTGAACCGCTGTCTCTGGGCCTCACAACCACCAATTTCTATCCTGCTCATTCCCCTATCATTGGATACATCGCAGGTACAGGGCAGCAGCCTCTCAGCTACCACACCAGCCTGCCCCCACACCTGCTCATCCCGGGAACGCAACCTGTTATCATCCCAGTAAGTGGCACCGAAGCCACTGCCACATCCACCACCCCGACTTTTGCTGCAGCACTGCCCCACGCATTCGTGACCTCAGCAGCCACCAAAGGCGAGTCCTTTGAGCCTCCTGCCCCCTTCCCCCATCCTGCCGGTGCTGTAGTTCAGGCCCAACTGCACCTACCTGTGGTGCCGGCCTCTGCTACCTTGTCTACTCCACCAATACCTTCAGCCCCTTCGTTACCTCCCTATTTTGCCAAGGGTTCTATCATTCAACTGGCTGATGGGGAACTGAAGCGCGTCGAAGACCTGAAGACCGAGGACTTCATTCAGAGTGCGGAAATCAGCAGCGAGCTGAAAATCGATTCTAGTACCGTAGAGCGTATTGACAGTAGTCATACTGCCAATTCGGCCATTATTCAGTTTGCGGTTGGAGAGCATCGCTCACAGGTGGGCTTCATTCTCTTTTTCTTTATGTAGCCCCTTCAACTTTTCACAGATTCATGCAGCAGACACAGGGCTGGTACAATTTAAATATTAAATAACAGGAACCTACCCTAGATCACCTCATACACCTTTAAAGTTTATGTCTACTTGTCTGTTTGTTTTGTCTGCTTTTACATCTGTAGTCTACACAGTGTGTCATCATTAAGACATCTTCTGTTTTTAAATTGCTGTGTTTAGTCTCAGGCCAGGGCGGCACGGTGGCTTAGAGGTTAGCATGTTCTCCTCTCAGCACTAGGGATTCCCGGTTCGAATCCCAATCTGGGTGGACTTTCCATGTTCTCCCCGTGTCCGCGAGGGTTCTCCGGTTTCCTCCCACAGTCCAAAAACATGGATCAAGGTCAATTGAATTCTCCAAATTGCCCCATATAGAGTGTGTGTGTGTGTCTGTGTGAGTGAGTGTGTGCCCGGTGATAGATTGGCACCCTGTCCTGGGTGTATCTGCCCAGCGCCCTAGACGCTCTTCCCTGGATGGGCATGGGGAACCCCCCCCGTGACCCTAATGAAGGATAAAGCAGAAGATAATGGATGGATGGTCTCAGTCCAAAACAGCGAAAAGAATCTCCATCTTCCACTTTATCCTCTACTAGGGTCGGGGGGGTGCTCATGCCCATCCAGGGGAGAACGTTCTGGGCACTGGGCAGATATATCCAGGACAGGGTGCCAATCTATCGCTGGGCACACACTCACTCACACAGACACACTCTATATGGAGAAGTCAATTGACCTTTATCCATGTTTTTGGACTGTGGAAGCAAACCGGAGAACCGGGAGGAAACCCACGCGCACACAGAGAGAACATGGAAACTCCACCCAGATTGGGATGCAAACCTGAATCGCTAGTGCTGAGAGGAGAACATGCCAACCACTAATCCACCGTGCCGCCCCATAAGGATACATATGTTGCATTTTTTCCCCTGTTTTGGTTTAAATGTCTTTGACTAAAATGGAGCATTTTATTCGAAAGATTATCGTTTGTAGCGTAGAGTCATCATTAAGCCTGTCTGCTTTGACATGTTCTCTCAGATTAACTGAGTGATGGAGCTGTCTGCGCGTCTGCTGTGATTTTTTTGGTGCCACAGTTGTTCTGCGGCAGGTTTCCGTATGGTCGTCATGTTGGTTCTGTTTGTGTGGGATCCTAAAGCAGAATTGAGTCATCTCTGAGTTCAGCTCCCTTCTGTTCGCCTGTGAGGGGGCTGTGTGAAAAATCTGCTTCATTTGTCTGTAAATTGAGATTGGAGCCGCCCACTCGAAAAGTCTGCAGACTCACAAATAAGGCTTATAGCGGAACACAGTGTTTCTATGAAATCAATTCATTCACAACACGTCACACCGTTTTAACTACATTCCACTGCCTTCTTTTTCCCTATCCCCTTATCCTGTGCCACTCAGGTGAGCGTGGAGGTGTTGGTGGAGTACCCCTTCTTCGTGTTCGGTCAGGGCTGGTCATCTTGCTGTCCGGACCGGACCACTCAGATGCTGGAGCTGCCTTGTGCCAGGCTGGCGGTGGGTGATGTCTGCATCTCTCTCACCCTCAAGAATCTCAAGAACGGCTCCTTAAAGAAGAGCCAGGGGCAAATCACGGACCTCGGGCCACCTCTCAAACCACCTCTTAAGGCGTCTTCAGGAGGGACACGTGGGAAGCTGCAGCACGTGGAGCAGGAGAACGGACTTGTGCAATGCGGTAAGAAGGGAGCCGGCGTTCAGGCCAGCACAGAGAATGGAGAACTGGGATATAAGGAGAAAGGAGCCTGTAAAGTCCTACCTTCCTTGCAAGCGGAATCTCTCAGCAAACCGACGGGGCGCAAACGGAGGTGGTCGGCCCCCGAGGGTCGCAAGGTGGAGAAGCCTGAGGAGGAGCCGCCTTTGACTCTTCCCAGGCCTTCTTTTATCCCTCAGGAGGTTAAAATCAGCATCGAAGGCAGATCTAATATTGGCAAGTGAAAGCCAGTTTGGACTGTCAGATTGTTTTGCTTTTTTTTTTTTTTCTTTTGTTTTCTTTTCTTTTATATACAAATGACAAAAATGACCCTCACGATGTCCTTTCTGTTTTCTCAAATTGAAAATTTTCTATAATTTTGAATTCGATTCTGTTTTTCTATCCAGGTAACTGTACTGTAGACTAAATTAACTCAGCACACACGTATCACCTTATGTGTAGTGATCATTTAATAAGTGCGTCAAGTGTATAGTTCATTTCTGTTAGGTATATAAAAGAGCAGGTGTGGTGCAACGTGATGGTGTTGATGGAGGGAATTGCAGGACACCTGAACACTGCACGATGCCCCCATCCCAGGGTACCAATTTTCTACACCAGGCTTCTTTGAGTCCTGTTATGACATTAAGATGCTTACGAACCATGCCTGCTGAAATAGCACTACTTAGGCATGTATAACGTTAGCTCCGGCTCCGTCCGTGCGTATGGTGGAGAGGGATGGAGAGTGGCATGGATGACGTTGCTCAGGGAGGCAGGACGGAACTCGCTCCTGTACCGGCTGCGGGAGTTTAAATGATGTCAGCCATCCTCGTTTAAGCAGTCTCATCATTTAGACATAGACGAGAGACAATCTAAAGCCCAACACAAAGAGATTAGAGGGAACTCGCTGCATGTGCTTGGCGTTAATCAGGAGGCAGACAGATGCCCAAAAACCGAGGTACCAGGCGGCGACTGATGAGGCGCAGAGGTAGAGAAAGGTGATCATGCAATGCCAGTTGCTCGTTAGGAAAGAAGTGTATACTAACAGAACTTAGAAAGCTGACTCTGCTTTGATATATATCTTCCCATTGAATCATTTTTAGCAGTTTTATCTTTTATTGTTTGTTTTTTTTTGTCTTGGTTTTAAAACCACCACTTTCCAACAGTGGTGTTTATTTGTGTTGATGATTTTTTTTGTTGTTTCTTTTTTTTAATGAATGTGTAGATTTTGCAATCAGGGGTCACTTTCAAGTCATACAGACACAGAATGGATTATGTAGATGCAAGAGGATGTGAATCGACTGCAAACCGAATGGCTCTAGATGGAAGTTTAGGTGGTTGAGTAAAAATATTTCCTTTTAAAGATTGAGAGTATTTGCTTAAATAGGAGAATGTGACCGCAAGTGATGTGAGGAAGGTGGGACAGGTCATCGAAACGCTCAACACACCTGTCACACACCAACTAATATGGAGTTTTTCCATATTATTGTATATTTATATTATTATTATTATTATTATTATTATTATTATTATTATTATCTTGATATGGGCATGTACTAAAGAGTATGTTGTGCAGAGCTCCTCTGTGTCCTTGCTCAGTGAAAAGGAACGAACGAATGTGTGATTGACAAGAAGTGGAGTGGACTGTTTAACTCAATGGACGAATACTATTAGTCCGTTTCCAGAAAGCACTTTTCTGCTCGAGCTTGAGTCTCCACAGCTCGGCCCTCTCAGTTAAACCTTTTAAAAGGCCGCTGTGCCGCTCCTTCATTGGCAGAGTGGGCTGAGCTGTGCCCACTGCCCTGTCAGGTGGAGAGCGTTTATTAATTGGGGTTCATCATGAGAATCAGGAGGATGTGGAGGAAGATAGTACGAGTAACGTTGGGATTTTAAGGATTTGCTGTTCACGTTTGTTCAGAATGTATGGATGTAGCCATGCCTGCAAGTGTGCGTCTCGTGCACACACAAAATCGCCTGTTCACTTTTCAGCCACCTTTTCAGTCACTGTGTATTGCTGTGTGTTGTGTACATGTATAGAAAATTATATAGTGTATGCCTTGTAGGCGTATGTGAAATCACATGTAGTACATACAGTGGGCTGAAGAGTGTGTGTACGTGTGTGTGTGTGTGTGTGTGTGTGTGTGTGTATACAGGTGCATGTTGAGAACATTGAGTACTTGAGTGAGTTATGTCTGCTATACCTGAATGAGTCTATCTGAGTATATTATGTTATATATACTGTGTGTGCGTGTGTGTGTACATGTGTTTGTGTGTGTGTGTATATATATATATATATATATATATATATATATATATATATATATATTCATATATATATTCATATATATATATTTGATATTTGTCCAGTGTTTCTTTTTAAAGTTCAACTTAAAAAGAATCTTGCAGTTTGCACATCTGGAGAGGTAGTAACATGATTATTTTATTGTGTCGTTTTTTCGCCACTGCTCACCTGAGATGGCTGAAGACTTGATTTTTCTGAAATGTAGCAGTTGCTTGACAAGTTCGCTTGGCATGCTGGTCCGATGGGGCTTCTCTTATTCATTTATTACCTACACAGACGTATAGCTGCAGACGAAATTTTCCAAACCGAGGCTGCGTGTTGATTTTCCGTGGACTGACAGCTGTCCCAGTGGATTTGAGCAGCTTTTTAAAACTCAGACTTTAAAGGTCGTCATCCCAGATTGATGCCGCAGCAACGTGCAGCCGTCTGATGTAGTGAGGTGCTTATGAACACATTGTACTGCAAATCTCACCCGCGTAAAATCCATACGTACTGTAGCTTTAAGAACAAGGTGGCGTAACACAAAGCAAACACACACACACCGAGACCAATATGGAAATGTAAACCAAACGCACAGTTACCGACAGGGTGGATAAGATGAAGCCGCATCCCGAAACCAGCGCACTTGTTGAGCTCTCTGATTTTTGGTTTTGTTCAGGTGTGTTTGAATAGGTGGGAGTGCTGATCGTAAACAATGGATGAATGGATGAAGGAGCGATGGATGAAATTGCAATGGGATGCATGGAATACTGGATGGCCTATTACCTGGTGGTGGGTGGATAAATGTGCCCTTCTTTGAAATGCTTTATTTTTTTAGAATAAAACAGGGTTTCTCTGAACATTACAAGCGTGCGTTTAATTTTTCCCGTTTGACATTTCATCGTGTGCCCTTGTTGACTTGTGCGTGTGCCTGCGTGTGATCCGTCTTCATGTGTGTCGTGTGCGAATGTCTGTTTCCTTTTGAAAGGGGAGGGGATTTGCGCAAAGGAAACAGTTTGGCGTGCTTTTCGGAATTAGTATATTTGGACCAAAATGCAGAATTCGGCGGCTTTTAACCGATTTGACCGATATTTGCGTTTTGGGCGCGTGTACAAGCAACCTGGCACGCGACACGCTAACGGAGGTTGCATAGTTTTGCTACAGGAATACAGCAAAAGCATTCCAAATAATGACATAGCAATAACCCTAGTCTGCAGTATTCAACCAAATAGAGAAGCTCATCTTTACCAGACAAACTCAGTTGTCGCTCCACTCTTTTGTAGTTTGCACAGCCGGTTTGCAGTATCTTCAGGGAGAAATGGAAACGCTTATGCAGTAATGACGCGTCCGTCTAACCCAGCTCAGTCTTTTTGTGCTAGTGACTTTCAGACCGTGTTCAGGTACCCATGCAAAACCAGTACACCTCGCTCCGGTTTACCTGCCACAACCGCCAGCTACCTTGTACGGCCTGGCCTTTATGCGCAACTGCCTGCCAGCATGTTCTCTCTTCCTTTCTCTTTGTGAAACCTCCGTCATACTCTCACATATTGAGCCATAGAACCCAGTCAGTATTTGTTTCTGCTGGCCTTGCGTGGATGTCGTGGAGTTTTCGCTCGAAGGGCGGATGCAGAACAAACGTCAATGCCATTTAGACACTTTTTAGTTTAATGCATGCTGTGGAATCCCACATTCACTCAGCATTGTTGTCAGCATAGGTTGTTGTCACCAGCAGGAAAGAAGCATCTTTAACTGATGTGAGTTTGTCGTAATAGCAACCATTCACATCCGTGTTTCCAATCCAATCAGACATTCTTTATTATACATCGACTATAAATGGATTAGACAATGACGCAGTGATGCATGTCATGTTGACATTAACAGTAGCAGTCTTGTTCTGAAACAGTTTCTCCGATTTATTCAGCACTTCACCTCTTTGATGATTAAGCAGAGAAAGCTCAGTAATGGAGCAGAACTGATGGAAGTCCTGGAGAATCAACAGGGCTCGTTCCCCTGTTTAAAGCCCTGTTCTAAAATGTGTGACTCTTACATTTTTTTCCTGTGTGCCATATGTAGCATTTCTTCTCCTTAGTCTCATCAGGATTTATTTGACAAGTTATGTATTTTCCTTGAAATCCAAAGTCCTTTAGTTACGACTTAAGTTGTGTGTTGGGAATTGTATTTCATTTTTTTATGTACTTGAAGTTGGTTTGCAAACAAAATAATAGCTGTTTCAAGTGTATCTGAAAGTTTTTAAAGCCACATTAATGAAATCAGCAGTCCCCGTCGGTTTTCAAGCACACTTAGCAAATGATCCCAATCTGTGTTCAGACGAGAATAAAGAGGTGTTTTTTTTTTTTTTTTAAATAACAAATACAGATTTCATTTACATTTTGTAATTTTTCTAAGCTGGTATCTGGATTGTATTCTTGTAAGATTTGAACTAAAGACTAGATCAGAATCTTAACTATTATATCTTACAGAATCCGCTCAATGTACTTGACAACTGAAGTTTGACACATTACTGTGATTTCTGTCTGAAAGGCACAACCACTTCAATTTCTAAGTGCATTAAATGATGACTTTAGTGTCATTATGTGCTGCATGGCTAAAAGCAATGTCTCAACAGCTTGTGCGTTCAGGTTTTGTAATCGGGAGTTGACTCAATTTAGCAGATTGAGGCTCAGCAATGTTGTGCTGAGGTTAAAATCACGAGGGGTGTGGGAGCTCAGTGGTTAGGGTGTTGGGCTGTCAATTTGAAGGTTGGGGGTTCAAATCCCAGGTCCACTGAAGTTACCAATGTGGCTCCAATGTGGCTCTCAGTTCAGTACCTAAATGCACACAAAAATAAATATTTCTTTTGTTCTATGTACCAGTGATGGCTTGGTACAAGATCTTGGCCAAAATGAATGCAATGTTCTGACTCTGCATAAGGTCATTAAAACATCTCGCAGACAATGTGGCAAAAGCAAAGATAAAAGCTGTCCAACAAACACCACCCCCCCCCCCCGTGACCCTAATATAGGATAAAGTGGAAGATAATGGATGGATGGATTTATTTTAGGCCAGATCATACATGTTTACATAGTAATGTGTCAAATTTTAGCAATTCTTCATCAGAACTCTTGATCTTTCTGGTCAGCAGTAAGAATTATGAGCCTTGTTTAACATGGTCGATCTGGAATTCAAACCCCCAAACTTTTAATTATTGCTATTGCTTCCACTTATATCAGTAACTGTACTGTTTGAATACAGTAAAGACACCACATAATGTAATGGAAATATGTCTGATTTCATTTACAGGTTCATGTTTATATGAATACAACCTTCACGGGTACTATCCAGATACCAGCAAACAGTGTTTAAACAGTAGAACATCCAATGACCACTTTATTAGGAACGCCTACGTCGTACAGTTCTCTAATAGTCAAGGCAAAAGGAAGTAGAGAAGGTCAGTTTCAGTTAATCTTAAAGTCAGAATGAGGAAAATGTATTAACTGTAACATTTGACCGTGGCAAGAATCCTTCCATTATACAAAAGAGTGGGACAGATGCACTGAAAGGACGAAACGTGGGAGGAAGTTCCATTTTGGCTGTAGAGGTTACAGGAGAATGTATAGACTCGCTTGGCTTGAATAAATGTGAATCAGATTTCAGCTCTTAAAAGCAAATTGATTGAAAAAGTATATCCACAGGCTCTGTTTCTTCATGGAGGCAAAAATACTGCACCTACCGATATTAGTAATCCAAGACATCATGACTTCAGCCTTATCGAGATGTGCAGTTAATAAGGTCAACATTTGTATGGATACAGCAAATCAGTTTGTCTTTTATTTATTAGTTCATGCTTTCAGTGCTGTAGACTTTGGATAAGACCATGAGATTGGCACAAAAAAAGACATGAACATAAGTGTGAACTCAAGTCTGATCAGGTTATAACCAGTTTCTCTGCTTAATCGTAGATTTTTACTAAATTTGGTCATTATGCAGACGCTTACACATTTCCAAATTTGGTGATTAGGGTCAGAATACAGGGTTATGATACATTGAAGGTAAAGGATCTTGCTCAGGGGCCCGTATTGGCAGCTTGGTGGAGAGGAGGTTTGAACTGCCAACCTTCAGATCGATAACCCCCACCCTAATTACTCAGCTACCATGCCATAATTAATGATTATCCAAACAAATATCAGGACAACGCTGTATAGGCATTGTGTACAATTGCAAGAGAAGTCATTTCCACAGACAATTTGGTTACTACATTTGGAATCTTGTAAAAAAAAAAAAAAAACTGCCAACTGTCTTGTCATCAAACTTAGATTTTATTGAAAACTTAATCAACTCATGTGGTGTCTAGGTCTTCAAAATGCTACTCTGATAAATGGTAGCTACAATCAAATGGCATGTATCTTCTTATTTAGGCCGGGCAGTGGAGATTCCATGCGTTTGTTAAATTCCATACCCATTTGAATGTTGCACACACAATTGCCGCTCAGCCTAAGTTGCTATGTCACAATGTCCCAGTTGCTTGTTCTGATTATAATAAGGCATTTTTGGAAAAAGGTAGTAAAGTTAACCAAATTGGGAGATTAGTTGGCTATGTCCTTCAAAGCGTTGATCGTTCCTAATAAAGTGGTCGGTTGACATCCATACATACAGACTCATGTAGCATCGGAGATTGTCGTCATGTAGTGTCTCTGGTAGGTGAATAATTTTGAATCCAGCTGGGATTCCACTTCATCTGGTAAAAAATGCACCAAACCTTCGGCATTCACTTTCTGTCAACTGTTGCACAACGTCTCTTTAATTTCTGTTATGTTGTTCCTTTTTCTGCCTCGGGGTGGGTTTGCAGTTCGGCTTAATTCGTGCGATTTGCTTTGTTGAGCATCAGAAACCTTTCCTCAGGCTTACTCAGGGATGAGGAGTGTGTCTGAATGATCATGTGTCCAAGCAGACCCATGTAAAGTGTAGATAAAATGAGTGCTGTGTGTGTGTGTGTGTGTGTTTGGATATGTTTGTTATTCTGCTGTACTGTTAAAGCAGTTGTTTCTTAGGTGGTGCCCGCTGGCCCTGGGTTGTGTGAGGCCTTCCTGGCTCTATCGCTGTATGTGCACTTGTCTGTGGATCTGCCTTAGCCGTCTGCATTACTGACTGTTGTGTCTGTACGAAGGTCTGCATTTAATCTGTGTGAGTGTGTGTGAGTGTGTGGGTTTGGAAGTGTTGCTTCTCATCGTCTGTGACATCACAAACCCCGATCCTCACCCGTTCGAGTGATCCAGACAGAGAAACGCATCCGAAACCTCATTAAAGTAGGGACCACTTTTGTAAAGCTAGCAGAAATTTAAGGAAAATGCACATTTTTTGTCATTTCTAGAGTAGATTTTATAATACTGTTTCAGCACTTTCGAAACCCGAGAAAGGCCGGGCGCAGCGCCACGTCTTTTTCGAGGAGTAACATTCATTCAATAGAGAGCGTCAGGGAGAGAACAGGAGTGTGAGAAACGAATCATGCAGCACATACTGTGATGGTTTGTCTTTTCTCGGAGCCTCGCGCTCTGCTCGTTCCTGGGTCCAACGAGTCGAGACGTCGAGGCCGGGCAGTCCGTTTCAAATTCGCATCGTCCTCTAGCAACCAGACAACCTTACCTACGTTGGATGTCTTTGATTTCTTGGGTCATACTGGTTCTGTGTTTGGCTGTGCTCGTCGGAACGTATGTATAATGACCTGGAACTTCACTTCGGTCTTTTGTGTAGCACTCTGATCTCGTGGTAGAGGACACTAGAAGCGCATTTAATAAATGTTTGATGAATTCGAGTGGCTCTGTACTAGTCACCTTGTTAAAGAAGCACCATGATTGACTTGTTTTACTGGCACTAACAACAAGGAAACCTTCTTGGTGCGATTTATTTTTTCAGCATGTTTGTTTTTTTGTTTTTTCTCAATGTCAAGTGACATCCTTTCATTTGGACTAAATTCAAAATCATCCAGAAGTCTGTTCAACCTGACTGTTGTTTGACGTCACGTCAAAGTCCAAAACCTCTGGATTAATAATCTCAGGCTGAGAAACTTCACAAAGCCCACGTTTTGGATTTGCTTTACCCTATAAAGTGTGTTTTCTGTGCGTGTGCGTGTGTGTGTGTGTGTATGTGTGTGTGTATGCTTCTTAATATGGATAGATTGTTTATTATAGCTCTTATTACAACTCAGCTGTGTCAATGCTGGATGGTAAGCGCTGTGCTCATGTTGCAGTACAATGCCCGATCTTTGTCATGCTTTAATCATGATGAGCTGGTAAACTGACAAACACGCACTCAGAGAGAGGGGCCGCTCTGTCACCATTTTTCCCAGCTGTCTCACGTCTGGCCAGCCCACGGAGAACATGTCTTACACCAAAAGACTTTGAGAGAAAATTATAATTTTTTTTTTTATCTTGGAACACTAAAATTGACCTAACTGTCAATTTCAGGTCCAACGGCACTGGCCTTGGTACCCCCATCAACCTGCGACCAAGGACGAGTGCGGGCTCTGCGGATAACCACCACACCTGACTTGTGTATAAAGCCGTTGTCACACACTCAATGTAATCCTGATGTATTCTCTCAACTGGTGCATGTATTTATGTTTTAGAAATGAATTTCACAATGTACTTTTCCATCTGTTGCCAATGAATACTCAGTGAGACTGTAAATCTGTTACCTAGGACATGATCAATATTTAACTCAAAGACCTAAGTTATAGCCCAACTTATAAAAAAAATTAGTCCTCTGCTATCCGTGAGTCAGTGGGGTTGGATTTGAGAGGAAATGCCGTTCTTTTTTCAGCACCAGAGCAAGGACCCTATTTATCCTCTGTCTCTTAAGTGGGTGAAGGAGGGTGTTGAGTACTTTTAAAATGCGCACGCTTTTTCGGATTCTGGTATAGCGTTTGATTTTATCTTTCAGGGCACTGATTATTGGAAATGTGTAGAGGGGGACACAGGAAGCTGCTGGTTGTTAAACAGAAAGTGTAGGCCTCAGTCTGAAACTGAAGTAGGCATTAGTGTTTGGCTGCAGGTAATGGAGTGGTAAAAATGTAATGTCTTTTACAGGAACAGAGCAAAAAGCCTGCGTCTGGTTTCTTTCGTGAAGCGAAGGAGCCATTTCGACAGGACAAGGTTATTATTGTGAGCAAGGGCCGAACGGGTGAAGGTGGTCTTAGAGTTTAGGATGAATTTCCACGTGATTTTTGGGTTTGAAAGCTTTGGATTTACTGGTATCTCAAAAGACTGTTAATGTAAACTCAACGAATGTCCTGCGCGATCCCAAAACCTTCTTCTTCTTCAAATAGTTCAGTCAGGCCAGTTGCAGGAAGCAGTCGAGGGGGATGGAGGATTGTTTTGCACCTTACTTAGTACACGAAGAATACATACAGAAATGCATAAAGGCCTAAGTAGGAACTTAGATTGTGAAAGGAGATTAATTTTTTTTTTTTTTCGTTTTATTTCGTTTCCACATATGCGTGCATACTCTGTAAATTGTGTAAAATATTGTACTTGCACTAGCTTTTTTTAAAAACAGAAACTAATATAAAAAAATGCAAGAATTGAAAGTCTATTTTCTAAATGTGGTGTGTGTCTATTTGTAGGATACACTCACGTCCGTTTTCTTGGATTTTATGGTCCCTTTCTTTGATGGTGCTTGCCAGTTTTCTAGTTAGAACTTTTCATTATTCTGAATAATAAAACAATATTTGGTTCAGATTGTGAACAAATTTGTTTAAAAAGAAAAAGAAAAAAAAAAAAAAGATCATCTGTATACCAGTACAAGTTTGTTTCAGTATACACGTACTAATAAAATTTCAGTGCCAATAGCCAGATGTGGATTTCTTGATGTCACTGTCGAGTTCATTGCGTTTAAATACGGCTTCATTTATTACGCAGCTCATATCTCAGCTGTACATTCCTGTTTTAGGCTTTCGCTCATTTTTGTTGCGAGACGTGTATGGCGTATTGAATGACTTTACACAATCTCGTGTTCAGTGGAGGAAAAAAAAAAGGTTTACTCAAATGCAAATCTTTAAGATTCTGACATTTATCATCTGGGTGAACAGAGTTATTGTCTCGAAAACAGCTATAATTGATTAAAGAATGATGTATGGTTGTCAGGGGGTTATTTGTGTGTAAGATGGATGCACTGTGCTCGACAGACAAAATGATTGTACTGTTTACTGAATACAGTACTCAATAAAGAATGTAAAATGAGGTGGAATTGCAGCTATTTGATATCAGAGCACTATCAGAGCTAATGCTGACTCGTGATTTGGTAATAAGCACAAACCTTGAACAGAGACCAACAACACCAACACCAACAACTTTGAAAAATACTTTTGTCCATTTAGTGTAGGATGTGAGAAGAATAAAGAAGGGAGTGAGCAAATCTGGTCATATAAAAGTGTATAATGTCACTGTGAATGTAATCAGGGCAATTAGACCAGTTGCTCCCCATTACTGTTCCATGTTTTTAGAAATGAAGCCTGATTAAATGAATCTGCCCTCCAAACGTACATCTTCTTGACCCCCGTTTGGGAAATTTCCTGTTTCAGTGCTATGAAAGTCATGGTACTATTTTGGCAGCTCCTGATGGAGGCAGTAATGGAGAGTGGGTGTGAGATGTGGTGGCTGTCTTGAGTATCGGCTTCCATTAGTAGCTGGCTCGTTCATTTAAATGAGTGTCAGCGAAAGACCTAATCAGATCTAATCAGACACTGAAACCCACACCACTGCGCACAGACTGAAGCTAACACAATTACCGCCTCACTCAGCACCTGCATCGCGCCTCACCCCTCTGAACACCAACCAGTGCAACCATGGCGGCGAGAGAGAAATATCATCGTACAATCATGATTAGGTTCATTATACTGCATCTCTCATTCATTAAGAATTCAACACACTGCACCACATAGCTTTACAGCAACTGTGATTTCCCATCAAAAGCCTAGATGTATAAATATAAATGAACTATATGTTCGAAAGTACAACTAATCATTATTATAAAGTCCACCTTTAAAAATACACCTTGATTTGGAGTTGCTTCACATCAAGCTTACAGCTGTTGCTTTTTTAAATGAGGTATTTTACAACATTTCTTACTGTGGAAATTCTGACGTCATACAGTCGAGAGGTTTTACATTTCAGGTACTGATGCTGCACACAATAGATGTACAGCTCATTCAGAGATAGCAGGGCTCTGCACAGATTACTAATGTGTATCTCTTCCAAATTCTAGAGACCTGGTTTTGTGGTATGTTGGAACAGAAACAGCGTATTGTATCAAATAACCACAGGATTAAAAAAACATTTAATGTAATAAATCCATTTGGACACCCTGGTTTAAATTACACATGATGTTTTATGGTAACAGATCATACATTTCACCTTTAAATATTTGACAATTTTGATGTCAATTATTTGATGGTCCAGATAGGGATCATGTGCATCCAGGGGATATGTTTCGGGCGCTGGGCAGACACCAAGGACAGGACACCAATCTGTCGATGGGCGCACACACATAATATATTGGGGCAGTATAGAGCAGCCAATTCACCTTGGATTTTTTGGACTGTGGGAGGAAACCTGAGAGCACTCTGGGACATGGGAAGAACATGGAAACTCCACCCAGATCAGGATTCGAACCTGGATCCCCAGCGCTGAGAGGAGAACATGCTAACCACTACACCACTGCAAATCAAAATACATTCTATAATTTTTTTTATTATTTATAAGGATAGATAAAAAAATATTTTGTGCATACAATTTAATTACTCCTAATTTGTTAAGCTGTAACTGTGCATACAATTGTTTTCTGTTAACGATGTAACATTTGCGCTAGGGATTCCCGGTTCGAATCCCAATCTGGGTGGAGTTTCCATGTTCTTCCTGTGTCCGCGTGGGTTTCCTCCGGGTTCACCGGTTTCCTCCCACAGTCCAAAAACATGGATTCAAGGTGAATTGAATTCTCCAATTGCCCCATATAGAGTGTGTCTGTGTGAGCGAGTGTGTGCCCAGTGATAGATTGGCGTCCTGTCCTGGGTGCCTGAAACGTTCTCCCCTGGATGGGCAACCCGCGACCCTAATAGAGGATAAAGCAGAAGATAATGAATGGATGAATGGAAAACAAAACATTGCATTTAATCAGCGGTGCCCTGCTCTTTATATAAGACCATATTATTGTGTGTATTTAGGTGTGACATTAAAACTTCAAAATGATGCACGAAATGTTACATTCATTTGGACAACTTTATTTCCATTAGTTTCACTGCGACACATTGGACATAAAAGTGCATGTTTTCTGACCTGAATCTGAATAGTACACAATGCACTATTTTACATTCCTCAGGTTTGAATCTGCCAGAAACCTGTGAACATTCCATACGCTCATACAGAATGCTGAGCACTGAGCATTGCACCAGAGAAGTGATGAGATGAACTATTTCAAATCAGCCAGAATGACCTACAGTAGAACCCAGAGTCTTTTTACAATCAAGTAGCCTACATGCATCTCAATCTTATTTTAATTATGCAAATTGTTTGTAGTGTTAAACCACATTTAACCACATTTTACACTTGTGTAATTACATGGCATTGTTTCACTCGGAACATTAAGAACACCTGTCATTCAGTATTACTATTCCATCTCATTAAAACAGCAGGTGATACAATGAACTCATAATTCATTTTCTGCTTTTGTGTATTAAGCTTATTACGTTAGAACATTTGCCTGAGATTTCCAGCAAGCCGAAAGTGTTCGGAAACATTTTTTCACGGTTATACCTTAACTAAGACAACGAGGCAATGCATAATGAATGGCTTTTCAATAAAGGTCACTTATCTGATGGAAGAAGAAGTAATGACACATTCAGCAGAAAAGAGCACCAGCAAGACAGATGTCATGATGTTCATTTCACAAGCATACACTTAGAAACTAAAGATAACGATAATTATAATTAAAGGTTTTGTTTAGGTTCTGTGTTGGAACCTATAGACATGCTTAGCATATATAACAGGTGATGATACATGTTGGTATCTTAATTTAGATGAATTTCTATTTATATTAAGGAACTATGCAGATTGCGTTCAATATTGTAATTTAAATCACAGTTGTGTGGGTGTGGGGTGTGGTAGCTCAGTGGTTAGGGTGTTGGGCTGTCAATCTGAAGGTTTTGGGTTCAAATCCACTAAAAGTTACCAATGTGGCTCCTTGAGCAAGACCCTTAACCCTCATTGCTCTAGGGGGCGCTGTATCAACCCTGTGTTCTGACCCAAACCAAGATGGGATACTTGTAAATAACTTTGGATAAACGTGTCTGCTAAACATCCAAATGTAAAATGTATAGAAATGTAAAATAATTACTTGGAATCTCTTTTATCTGCTGTTTTTTTTTGGTGCTAAAGCATCAGAATATTTCACGAACAAACTCACATGTACCAGGAGAACCAAAGAACAGTCCATAGACCTCATGCTGGCCTACATCCATATTGCATAGCTTGAATGAATTGATTTCCCAACACGGTGATTTTTAAGGCCCTCTTTAACCTTTTAGATTAATATACGGCTTCATTGCTGTCACACCCACTATGTTTGGCGGGCTGGGGGGGGGGGGGGGGGGGGGGGGGGGGGGGGGGGGGGGGGGGGGGGGGGGGGGGGGGGGGGGGGGGGGGGGGGGGGGGGGGGGGGGGGGGGGGGGGGGGAGGTACTACAGGTTATATGTGTTTTTTTTTTTTTTTTTTTTTTTTTAGATCAATGCAACATAGGGGCTAAGGTTTGTCCTTTGTTGTGTGTGTTATGTAGTATGCACCTTAAAGCAACCTTGTACGAGTTGGCTGCACCATATGGCTTTAGGAGAACAGTTGGCTGGACTGCTGTGTGACTCTGATGAACGTGGTCCTGCGGCTGAGCTCTTTCAGCTTGGCTGCTCCTACGTACGTGCAGGTGGAGCGCAAGCCTCCTAGGATGTCTCTGATGGTGTCCTCAACATCACCTTTATAGGGCACCTGCACTGTTCTGCCCTCAGATGCCCTACAGAATCAGGATGCACACAAAATTAACAATGGTTTAACGGGAGGTAAAACGATATATAGTTTTATTTCATCCAATATTAGATACAGTATATATATATATAGATATGTAGATAGATATAGATATATATACACACACACAGTTTAAAAGCTAATATTAAAATAAAGATATGCTTTCTAACATGTACTGTAAGAAATTTAGGAACTAATTAAAATTTCCAAAAAATTATTCTTTTCCACACACACACACACACACACACACACACACACACACACACACAAAAAAATAAATAAATAAATAAATAAATAAAATAAAAAAAATATATATATATATATATATTTTTTTTTTTTTTACAAGCAAAGTGAAAGTGTGTGTATTTTCTCAACAAATCGACACCGTTGCTTTAATTACCACGACATTTGACATACTATTTAGGACCCTATGGAGGTTTATATACTCTTTACAAAAACTCCATGAAGCAGCTCTACACCACCTCTACGAGGTTCGAACAGCAACAACGGTGATTGGTGGAGAGAGTGGTTTGGGAAAACTTATATTAAGGTAATATGAAAATTGTTCTGTTTGGAACATATTTCTCTCAGTTACACTAAGTAAGTTTCTTTTACAATTTAGCTAATTTTGCTTCTTCAGAAACCAAAAGCAAAGACAGGTCAGCGCTCACCTGTACTCTGCCACACCACCAACATATTTCTTCATGGCTGTGTCTGAGCTCATGCCATAAAACATCTTAAACTTCTTCCCATCCTTCTCAATGACTTCTCCAGCGCACTGGTCATGTCCCGCTAGCATTCCTCCCAGCATGACAAAATCAGCCCCGGCACCTTTACAATTACAAAATCAGAATTACTGTTGATATAGTCAGACCATTTACAGATTAATAATATACAAAAAAATAAAGGTTACAAAATATCAACAATAACCACTTTTTTAAAAATTAAAAATAATAATGCAATATACACATTTAAACTACTAATTTGTAAATACAACAGTAATGAAGTAAAGCAGAAGTGACTGAGGGATAAAAAGAAATATGGAAATATAAATATGCTCTAAGCTATGAGGTCATCTGCTTAATACACATAATACCTTGTTCACACCCATACTGGACTTTACACAGCACCTCTCACTAACCATAGAGTAGTTTCTTACTTTTTAAACAAAAATACAGCTTATCATAATAATAATAATTTGTAAGTGATAAACAAAAGGCATTTTTTTTTAACATATTAGAAAAATAACACATTTCTCCATTTCTGTCCCAGCATGTTATTTACATATTATTAATCAATGTGGGTAATGTGAATCCCACTGTTCCAGTATTTTTTTTTTATAATTTCTAATCTGTTTTCTAATTTGGTGCCAGCAGTCTTTCAGTAAAAGCTGGAAAGCTTATAGACGGATTGTGAGTTCATTATAACAGGGTGGACACATTCTCTCACACACGCACACACACACACACACACACACACACACACATTATCACCATTGGATGATTCAGTATCAGCAATTTACCGACTAGCATTTTTGTGGTCTATGAAATCAGGACTTCATAGAGGAAACATATGCTTAAATAAAAAGAACATACAAACTCCAGAAAAAACAACGTGTGTCTGGTTGAGCAGATTAAATTTTCCCTCTACAAAGGAAGATGTTGGGCAATGGCGCTACCCATCAAATGGCTTTTATTTGATATATAATAAACTACGCATATGTACAAATGGATGTGTGTTTGTTGGTATATTTTTGTAAACCTGAACCTTTAGGCAGAACTTACCGAAGGCTTTGGCAACATCACCTGGACAGCTGCAACCTCCATCCTGTAAAAGTAAGAGTAACTTAATACACAGATCAAGTTTCTTCTAAGTAAGTGAGTTATTTATAATAAAAAAATAAAATATGTTATTTAAAAAAAAAAAACATAAGAATGTGTCCCACTGTTCAAACAGCATGACTAACAAAACACAGCAGTTGCTGCCATCTTATGATTAAACAACGTAAGTACAGTCACTTTTAAAGGCACTTACAGAGATGATGTGGCCCTTCAGGCCATGAGCCGAGTCTGCACATTCGATAACTGCACTTAACTGGGGGTAACCCACTCCAGTCTTGATGCGGGTAGTGCATACAGATCCTGTATATAAAATAACAACATGTAAGCTATTGCAGGATTTTTATAATGTTGTCCTTAACCAGTGTATGAATGTATGTATTGTACTGTTAATAAAGTGATGGGACAAAAAAATGCATAACACTGAGAAATGCACCAAGAACTATGAAGATGCAGTACAAATATACACATACATACATACAGTACCAGTCTAAAGCTTGGCCACGCCCCCTTCTTGATCCATTCTCTGTTTCCTCCACTTATCATATAGATGTTTTTTGTAGTTCTACAATTCCAGACTGTAGTCCATCTGTGTTCTTTGTTGTTGTTAGTCCCTGTTGGGTCTCTGTTCTCTGTTGGTCAGCAGCATCACAGAACGGGTATCATTTGGGTGGTGGATTGTTTCTTGTCAGTTCTGCAGTGACACTGATGTGGTGAGGGGGTTTAGTGCAGCAGTGCTGCTGGAGTTTCATTTCTCCACCTCAGTGACACTGCTGGGATAGAATTAATACCCCCACCAAATAACCCCTGCTCTGTGGTGCTACTATTGGGGTTCTGAGCATTAAAACAGAGTAAAGGGAACGTACACAGTATGTGCTGTAGAACACAAACAGATGAACTACAGTCTGGAATTGTAGAACTACAAAGTCCATCTTTACAGAAAGTGGAACTGAGAACATGGACAATAAGTGGAGCAAAAAGGTTACTGTTGAAATTACTGTTGGTCGGCAGTAAAAAAGTTTTGGATGGAACATTGGTCATGGGGTCATATGGTTTATCTTAAAAGTAGAGTATAAGGAGAACATGACTTAAGATGCTGCTGGAATGTGCAGGTGTCTTAGAAGCACAGCAAGCGTCTGACATTTGTTTGAATTTGACATTAAAATGAGCTAACTCCCACTGAAGGCAGTTAGTGAATCAGATTTGATTATTGATAACAGATATCTGAAAAAATCTAAATAGTTTGTAAAATATAATAAATAACTCGTATGATAACAGCAGATGGTTGAATGGTTTGATTTTTACATAAAACACTCTCAGGTTGCATTTCCTGCAGTGGCAGTTCATGTGATGAAAGATTTTTCTGATTCTATATTTATCGCAGTAATGTGGATACTTTTGTTCCGTCCTCTGAGGGATCAAAGGCCTCTCACAGAGATTTCCGGCTCTGTCATGCATTGGCAAATATTTCGTGAATTGCTTGCCAATAGTGAGTACAGTAAATGAGACCTATATTGTTACCTTGAACTATTGTCACTGTACTATGAATTCGAACTTTGTGATAAGACTCTAATAATATATGACACTAAAAGAAGATGTTAACAACTATATAGCCTTTGCTATATATGTATACACACACACACACACACACACACACACTTGATAAAAAATAATAACCTAACCACTACTACTATACACTGTCCGATATTTTTCAATCTATTGTAGTTCTCGTATTCTATAATTTATTAATATTTTTATTTGTATATTTATTTTTTTTATCTTGTATCCTATATTTAGGGTTTTTTTCTTTTTGTGTGTGTGTGTGTGTGTGTGTCTGTGTGTGTGTGTTGTCTGTCTCTCTGTGCATCTCGTCTGTTTTGTCTGTCTGTCATTATACTTCACATTAGTTACATACTTTACATGTAAATCACAGAATTATGTCTCTTCTGTTTAAGTTTAGACGGTCTGTAATTGTCTTTATATCTAAACCACATCTTTAATTACGTATCATTCATTACATGTTCTACACTTTAGCTCTGGTATGTAAAGGACCATTTTTTAAAAGGATATTCAAATTCATTCTGAATGTGAAGCAGAGGGCACACCTGGTCCGATTCCCACTTTGATAATATCAGCTCCAGACAGAATGAGCTCCTCTACCATCTCACCGGTCACCACGTTTCCAGCCTGTTCCATACACACAAAAGTAGCAGAAACTTGGGATTTGAGCAGAACAGAGCAACAGGTGGACGTTATTTCATGTCAGGGAGGGAAATCTTTGGCTCTCTTACCATGATAGTGTGGTTGGAAAACTTTTCCCGGACTGTTTTGACAAACTCCACGAAGTGCTCTGAATATCCGTTGGCTACATCCAGGCAGATGTACTTAATGAGCGGAATGGTTTGCAGAATGTCGCACAGTTTCTCCAGATCTGCCTTTCCACTCCCTGAGCTGGCAGCTACATGCTAAGGTGAGAATAAAAATGCAACAGATTTCATTTGGACCAGGCAAATTTTGATGAAGGACACATAGCACACTGAGAATAAATAATAATGCAAGGGGTTTTGTCCTTCATTTAATCTACCACATCTGTAGTGGATTAGCTTTACCAATACCATTGCCAATACCAATATCAGTAGTAGGCGGCACGGTGGCTTAGCGGTTAGCACGTTCTCCTCTCAGCACTAGGCATTCCCGCTTTGAATCCCCATCTGGGTGGAGTTTCCATGTTCTCCCCGTGTCCGCGTGGGTTTCCTCCGGGTTCTCCGGTTTCATCCCACAGTCCAAAAATATGGATCAAGTCAATTGAGTTCTCCAAAATGCCCCATAGAGTGTGTCTGTGTGAGTGAGTGTGAGTACAGTGATAGTTTGGCGCCCTGTCCTGGGTGTATCTGCCCAGTGCCCGAAACGTTCTCCCCTGGATGGGCATGGGGAACCCCACCGCGACCCTAATAGAGGATAAAGCGGAAGATAATGAATGAATGAGTAGCAGTAGCAGTAAACCTTAAACATTGTTACAGTAATTCAGTACATTATGCACGATGTTAACACTTAAATGGAATGATGTTAAACATGAATGTCTGGTTTTTGGAACCTAAAAGCTAGAATTTGTGCACAAGACAGAACGTACTGAGAGTAGCAAATCACTGTTACATTAACCTTTACCATAATCTTAACCATAACTATTACTATGACCATACAACATGATTTCACTTTAAAACCAATCAATTTACATTCTGAATTTACACTAAGTCTCCACATGTGAGTCTGTAAACATGTATTGGACACCACAATTTTAAATATTTAAAACATATTGAAAAACTGTAAAAACTGCCAGTTCCCTCCAGGGATTAATAAAGTATTCTGAATCTGGTATACATGTTTATACGCAAGAACAGTTGTGAGCCAATAACAGACTTTGTATTTCAGATTTCAATTGAAACGTTTTTCCCTAAGGGAAGAAAAAGGTGTTACAAATATATATATATATATATATATATATATATATATATATATATATATATATATATATATATACACACATGCATTCTGTACTCAGAGATAATATTTTAAAACTGTATTTGGTCACACAGTATGGGATCTCATCTTCATCCCCTATCACTCGGAATGGAAAATAATCCTTTGATATAAAACCTAAACAGTCCTAAATGTTCTTCCTTATTTGTAGTTACCTCTAAACATTCTGGATGTTTGGCTGCGAATTCCTTCCACTCCTCTAGAGAGTAGTGTTTGTGGATGGCAGTGAAGAGTGTGTGCTGAAAGAAAGAAAAAAAAATAATAATAAGTAAAGATGCAGATATAATACAGTATTTTTTTAATGTTTAAATCAATCCTTTTTAAATTCAACATTGGTGGAATGCTTACTGGCTATTATAGACAATAATTTTCACACACCTTAATGTGCTGTGCTGTTCAACACAACGAGTTTCTTGAGCCAAGTTTCTGTTTATCCTAAAGCTATATATGTCAGATGTAGTGGTGTAGTGCTAACAGATTAAGGGAAAATTTGCAAGTGTACTGGTAATGTACAAACCTGACAAATACATAACAACTTTCAAATTGACTAATGCCAAATATATACAATAATAATGACAATCCCAAGGACATTTTTATTTCTCTCATATCTCAAACACCTCTCACATCTGGTACAAACACTGATTTGGACAAAATCACTGAGACAGTTTACCTATCCACTACATCACTTTACTTACATGAAAAAATTTATCACTTTACATTGTGCTTACATGTGTATATGTATATTTTGTGAAGATTATATGTATATTTTTGTTTAGATTTAAGAATATTTAAAATTCCTTACTGTAGAGTGAAATGTCACCACAAGAATTTCAAAGCACACATCTTGACTTGTAGTGTATATCATAAATAAACTTGAAACTATATTGAATTAAAAGCTATTGAAAATAAAATTATATATATATAATTTATATATATATATGCAGTGTCATGTATAATTATGCCTGTATGAAAAGTAATAAATGTGCTCTTACATTGACAAAATTCATTCTTACTTTATATCCTCACCTTACTCATCACCTTGGCCATTTCAAATGTACCTGTGGTGTCCATATTAGCAGCGATAATCGGGATGCCATTATAAGTCTGCTTTGAGTTGCGGAATGTAAAAGTTCTCTGCAGGTCCACCTTGAGCACAAAACAGCAACAAAAGAAGTTAATAATTCATCATATTTACAGTTTTACATTTTGCCATAAATGAGCTAATAGACAAATGGTATGTGGCTGCACTAGATTTACATCAGTGGGAGAAGCTGCGTGACAAAGACATATTTTCTAAAGCTATTTTAAAGAACCATTCAAAATATGTTTACATTGACAGAATGACATAAAGTCTTCAGGCGGGGCAGTAATTTAAGTGACTGAATGCTCTTCTCTGAGAATGAGGTGTGCCTCTTACTGACTGAAGAGAGTTGATATGCACCTATGCTGCTGATTAATGAATAGTGCACTGATGAAAGTACCCCAGGGCATTCTTCCCAGATAACAGCGACATGCCCTGTCGTTCAGTCAAGTTCCCCTACACTTTCTATTCACGTCTGTTAAATGGGTCATATCAATATAAACCTATCACATAACCGATTTAATGGAAATTCAATGTTTTTTAAAAAATAGGTTCAAATGCAAATCTAATTTGCATAAAAGTTTGATGTTTAATAACGATGGAAGGTGACGCAGTGGCACTTTTTTTGTGCTGAATCATTTATAGGGGC
The DNA here is from genome assembly GCA_019802435.1 of Corydoras maculifer. Lineage (NCBI taxonomy): Eukaryota > Metazoa > Chordata > Actinopteri > Siluriformes > Callichthyidae > Corydoras > Corydoras maculifer. The sequence goes on from JAFMOD010000750.1 coordinate 289,197, forward strand.
AGTTTAGTGAACCACACTGTGTCTTGTAACCTAATGCATCATGCTCGCTCTTATTCCCTTTGGCTTTCTTTAATATCCTCAAACAGGATACTTTGTCTTGTTATTCATGCTTTGAATCTGCAGCTGTTGTTGCTTTAATAAAGGTATATTTATTAGGTATTCACATAGATTATAAACACACAGACTTGTTGTAAACAGTGTTATTTAAATTAATCACAAATTTCAAATAAAAGTTGGTAAAAAATAAAATGGTTAGAAATTAGTCCAATTGGCAAACCTTAAGGAATTTTTAAACCATGCCTTTTTTTAAAGACTCATATTGTGTCATAATGTAAAGAAGGGACAATTATACACAAAATCAATTTGATTGTAAGAACACTGGATGAAAAAAGAGAAATGACTTAAGAAACATTGTATGCAGTCACTTTAGTAATGAAGGTAAAAATAAAGGTTTTAGTGAAGTTGCTTTATGGCCATTGAGTGTTTGAGCTTGAGTTTGTAAGAATATTACCTTAATAGTGAATTGATTTGGAATATTTTTAGCATTAGTAAAAAAAAATATATGGTCCTAAGACAATGTAAAAATAAAAGGATTAATGAGGGTTAGGTTTTTAAAAAAGGTTTCACAGCTGTTTTCTTGTAAGGTGAAGAAAAGCTATTAACTGCAGCACCCATTCAGTTAGTTTTATAAGTCACGGGTATTTAATCTAGTGCCGTGCAATTAGAAAGCTCATCTGCAACACTGTCAGCTGCTGACGTCATGCCACTGTAAATATAGAATCCTCTCATGCAGTAACAAGGAGGTTGGCAGAGGTTTAGTGTTTAAAGTTATGGACTGCCAAAATAAGCAGCAATAACAATAACCCTCAGTCTTTAAGACTTTTCAGGAGCAGCGTGTCAGTTAAATACTGCAGCTGGAATGTAGCTCAGGCTGGTTTCAGTGATGAACCCATTTATAAAGCTAAAGATACAAATCAGGATTGTTGCATGAGTTTAGTCAACCCATAAATAGACAAACCCATTTTTTTTTTATTCTGAGCAAATTCATACCCAATACTGTTTTTGTTACTTTTTTTACTTAACCAAAAGTAAATCTGCCAGCTACCAGCTACACCCAAACGTGTTTCTTTTATTTGAAATGATTGAGTGACCTGTGCTTACACACAGAGGCGTGTGTCCTCCACTTAACCCACCGTGCAGAACACACACATATATACACACAAAGTGAAGTAAGCACACGTGCCCGGAGTGGTGGGCAGCTCTGTAAATGGCACCAAGGGAGCAGTTGGGGTTAGGTTCTTTGCTCAAGGGCACTTTAACCATAGTGCTTGTGGGGGCTGAATTCAAACCGGGGACCTTCAGGTCACAAGACTGCCCCATAATGTTATTATTTCATGTGTTAGTTGTACGAACAGTGAAGACTAATCAGCTAAAGGTGACTAGATTTGCATAGCTAAAAAAAAGTCCTCAAAAGCAGCAGGAGTAGTGGAACATACACTAACAGGGTTCCAAAAAAGTGGATTGAATGAGATTCTAGGACCTGAGCTAATTTAGTTCATGGGGAATAATGGAGATTGAGTTTACAATTTACGTTTTGGACTTTCTATTGGGTAAAAAAGTTTTGTTATGCATTAGCTTATGCATCATCTATTGCTTCTGCACTGGGTGCGAACTGTGTTCTGCTTTAAGTTACGGTCTCAAACACTCTTCTGATTGCTCAGAAGTAAGGGTTTGCTTTCCCAAGTTTTCCAAATTTGACAGTTTTCAAAGTTTTTTCAGTTTTTCAAATTTGGATAACTTAGGAAAGCAAACCCTTACTTTTGGGCCACCAGAAAAGTGTTTGAGACTATAAATTAAAGCAGAACACAGCCTCAAACCCTTTTATTCTACACATGACTTACCCTAAAATTTGGGATACTTGAGGTTTGAGGAATTTTCTTGGTACAGTTGCACATTACAACATAGGGTTGTTTTCATCTATTCTGCAAGATTTTTGAGGCTAAAAATAGAAAATTACACATAATCCCACCTGTACTTTTCAAATATCATCAGGTGTTTATACTGACTTACGAAGAGACATGTAAACTAGTTTACATTGTATGTGACTATCCCAGTCAGCAGCTCTATGTACCCAACAAAAGGAAAAATATCTAATTGCAGTGTAGTAGATTGTAGGTGTCTGACAGTTTTTGACCCTATGACTGTGAGGGTGGCCGCGTTATAGAGCAACAACTTCAGCCTGAGCTGTGTTCTTAGTGACATTCAGAACACAGGCCTATTTATAAACATGTTTGTCAACCAGCTCGGCTCATGTTGCTTTACCTCCATCAGTTCTGCTATATCTTGGTTCAGGTGTCTAAAGCTAGAATCAGGTTGCATCAACAACTTGTACTGAGAGAGATGTACTACCTGGCTGCAAATCAGCCACGATGAACCATGGTCTCAAATAGTTGCCTAAACATGGGCCTTGCTACGCGTTTAACCCTCAGCAAGGTCAGCAATGCAATTTTCGTCCCCCTCGCTTCATTGGTCATGCTGCTGGTTGCCAGACATACTGAATTCTAATGAGCGCTCTACTTTGACATAAAACAGACAGCCAACACTTGAGCTTACCTCAGACCTGCTCTTCAGGCTGCTCCTCTTTGGTCTCACCAGGACATCTTTAAAGTCCAGTTTCAGGTCGGCGTCCACCCGTGGCATGGCTGAAGGCCAGAGTGTGAATGGGATTCTTCTGAACCGGGTCGGTGCACTTGCTGTTAAACAGCTCCAAGCACCAAACCCGAATCGGCAGAAGCCCAGCGTATTTATAGGATATTAAGAGCCATCCCACCCCGGACCCCCATGACTTTATTTGGCGAGGCCCGTACACTGGATGCCGTTCTTTAATATGCCTCTTGTGCTACTCTCGTCTTCCCCCTCCTCTATTGCACTGTGGAGTGGCAGCGGCAGCGCATTTCCTGTCTGGGCAGCTGACACACACACACACACACACACACACACTGCGGCTATGCACAATACTGCAGCACACGCAGCAGCAAAACCACCTATCCCCTTTTAACCATGCCTAGAGAACAGGGGGAAGGGCAAATTACAGAAAACAGAAGCTAAGGGAGGACAGGGTGGTAAATGATGCACTGACTTTTAAGCTTTAACAAAATATCAACACATGTCTACATCAATATGTCTAAAAGAAGGTTTATTGAGGTAATAATTCAAAATATTAACTTCACCGGTGCATCATGAACATTGAACATGAGCATTGCTAAATGTCAGATTAAAATCATAAATACAGGCTAGAAAATCCCACTCATTAAAAAATAAAAAAATAAAAAAAAAAGAACTGGAAAAACATAGCATCAGAATAGTTCTCTTACTTGTAGATCAATTTGGATAAACGTGTCTGCTGAATGAATAAATCAAATTAAAAGTATGGTCCACTATTGCTGTATGGGATGTCAGGCAAGAAGGAAAAAAAACCTCTCTGTCCCTGTTTTAATAAAATATAATCTATGAGTTTTATGATTGATATTGGAGTTGGAGATTAGTTAACACAAGGCTGGCAGCTCTGGTTTTGGCAGATATTACATTTCACCCTGATTTTATATTTTAAAATATATAGAGAATAAGTCCCATATCTCTGTATTCCTGTAATATTACATCTACAGCTTAGCTGTGTAGAAAATTCAGTTAGAAAAAAATAGATACAAAATCATCAAATCATCAAAAAAAAAAAAAAAAAAAAAAAACATTTAATGATCTAGACATATATCAAAACAATTTAAAAAATCCCTTATACTCCCATTAATGCAAATTTAATTAAGGCAGCTGGTTTTCTAAAAATCACCTAAGGAACTTTGAAAGCAAACATTGTTATGACACCCCGTCCACCTTGATGGCCCAGGCCCCAGCAGGGGTGAAGGGCAGTTCTGGTAGAAGCAACATCAACCCAGATGTTTTCAGAGGTGCCCATTTTAGAGGGTCAGGATGGCCCAGAAGAGTCACCTGAACAAAGTGGATGATACAGGTTTTTAACAGAGTTGAGCAAAAGATTAAAGAAATAGCTGCACACATGAATGACTTCAATACAATAAAGTGCGTGAGATACATACCACAGTCTGATCTGTGGTTACAGGTGAGAGGAGCTGGAATGAGAACTGATTTGGGTTGGTGTGGAAGATGGCATAGACTGTAGAGCCTCTTGATGTGTACCTGTAATGTGTAATACAATTAATTAATTCATTCATTATCTTCCACTTTATCCTCTATTAGGGTCGCGGTGGGGTTCCCTATGCCCATCCAGGGGAGAACGTCTCGGGCGCTGGGCAGATACACCCAGGACAGGGCGCCAATCCATCGCTGGGCACACACTCACTCAACACAGACACACTCTATATGGGGCAATTTAAAGAATTCAATTGACTTGATCCATGTTTTTGGACTGTGGGAGGAAACCGGAGAACCCGGAGGAAACCCACGCAGACACGGGGAGAACATGGAATCTCCACCCAGATAGGGATTCGAACCGGGAATCCCTAGTGCTGAGAGGCGAACGTGCTAACCACTAAGCCACCGTGCAATACAATTGCACCGCATAAATATTCTTCCATTTGTCAGTTTTATTAAATATTACATAAAAAAGTTAGTTTTTAAACAGGACAAATAGCTACTAAATTATAAATATAATCTATAAGAAAATGAAGTATGTAAAACCAGTCTAGAGAAAAATTTAATAAGACGAAATTTTTTTTTTTTTTAGCAATTAGAAACTCAATTTTAATAAAAAATAATTGCAATCATGATTCTATTTTTGTGGAAAAGAAGACTTTATATAAACTTTGCTTTAATGAGATTATAATAATCATCTTGTTTCTAGTTTACTTGTAAATGTAAATCAACAAAAGGTCTATTTATATACCAATTTAATTTAAACAAGTTCAGTAAAATTATTAAAAGCTGATGTTGAATTAGTGCCTGGCTCTAAATCTTTATTTTAATTCATCTCTAATGTGTCCAATAAAGTTGAGTTCAGGGTTCTGTATGGGCCAGTTAAGTTGCACTGAACACAGTCATAATGGAACAGTAATCAGCCATCTACAGAATAGTTTTAACAAGTTTGGTAGCATGTGCAAAATGCATAGGCAATTAATCTGAAATAACTGTTGTAGTGAATAAAACTGATTAAGAGGTAGGTCCTAAAACATTCGTGCATATAATATACACGTGTATCACTTAATTTTGTTTTGTGGTGTACATTGTGAATATAAGTGAATAGTGTATTGATACTTATTCTATTTATTTATTTTTTTTGCTTTAGCATGATAGTTGTTCCTTAACCCTGCCTCCATACAGGGGTCATAGAGTTTGCTATGATGGCAGTGGCGCAGCGAATTTGGACAGTGGAGAGAAAGAGACTCCTATTGTACCTTTCAACTTGATACCCTCTCAAAAACAATACTCTTTTACCAAACAATTAAAAAATAAGACAACTTACCAGACCGGCACAGTGGCATTCTCAGTCTGAATTCTCCAGATTGTGGTGTTATATATGGCTTCACCATTAACTTTCAACCATATCCCAATTTGTCTGAGGCGCTCCTCAAAAACGGTTGGGATCATTCCATCTGACGTAGGGCCAATATTTAACAGATAGTTTCCACCAAAAGACACAGTATAGACAAAGTCCTGCCATAGGTTATTGACAAAAAACCTTAGTGTTACATATATGTAAACATACACAAATTACAGACCCAAAATTTTACCTTAACAATGGTGGGTAAGTCCATTAAATCTTTATCCCTCATGTTCCTACGGTATCCCCAAGAATGCGTGTCTATAGAATTGCATTTTTCCCACTTGTGATCAGGCATTGAAGACGGGGTGAACTTGTCTCTGCAGTTGAAGTAACCACCATGTTTACAATAGGTTCCATTTCCCCATCTGTCATTTACCACGATTACATCCTGAAGAAAAAAAAAAGTGGAAAGGGTGTATTTGATGCAAATCAATTGCAGAATTATTATTATTTTTTAATATAACTGAAAATTACATTTACTGTATATTAAAATGGCTTAATTTGGTATTGATTTCTATTTTAGTTTGTTAGTTAAGCAACATCAAAGCTAGTATTTTATTTATCTGGGTCACCATTACATGGAGCGGCTCCTATTTGTGTAGAATGAAAATTTGCAACCACCAAGACATTCTGTGGAAAAGACTCCTAATAGTTATCCCTCTACTTCGGGTTGTGGATTCATTTATGTTTTAATAAGGATTACTTAGATGCCAGCGGTGAGGTGACGAATAATGATCCGCTGTGGCAACCCCAAAAGGGAACAGCTGAAAGAAGAGGTTTTATCGACACGCAAACACAATAAACAAAAGGAACATCACAGTGATTCATGTATAAACATTTAAATCAAAATCAGTAATACATGTTAGAGGAAGAAGAAGAAAATAGGTTTTCAAAAGGAACTTAATTCATCTCTGAACAACAGAAGATAATGAGATGATATTAATTTGAATTTATACATAGTTGGATTATATTTATATTTGGTAATTTAGCAAACAACTCAGTGGACACCCTAACCACTAAGGCACACCCACTTTTATTATTATATTATAAAAGCATTAGAAATATAATTAACATAACTGATAAGAGTTAATTTACTTTACACAGAATAGAACAGATGCATTCGGGCACTTATTTGTTTTCAGTTTATTTATTATTATTAAGATCATTATATGACAATCAGCCAACCTTTACTGGACTGTCATTGTAAAGCCAGGCGAGAAATTCTGTAGAGTTCCAGTAAGTATCTGGAGCTTCCCAGTCTCCATCTGACCAAATCAAATCTGGTGTGAATCTAAAAATAACCAACAAAAAATCAAATACGTATATAAAATAAAACAACAAGTAACTCATGATACTGCAATGCAGTGTGTATTCATATGCGTGATCATTTCTGACCTGTTGACCAGGTCATAACGCTCCGGCAAGGCTTTGGTGTAAACATATTCTTGTGTCTTAAATCCAGACTGTTTGTCCTTTCGGTACAGTGGATTGAACCATTCATAGAGGGAGTGGTAGATGCCGAAATGCAAATTCCTATACAGTGTAGACAAAGATTAACATCACTCAAAAAAACTGCATTGAACATTGTTAAGAGAACACAATTCCATTAACCTCTTTAGAATGGCGGCCCTTAAATCTGTCACAAGGTCTCTGTGAGGCCCGTTTTCAACCGAGTTCCAGTTCCAGGATGTCGGGGACTTCCAGTTAGTGAAACCCTCATGGTGCTTCGTGGTGAAAACAACATACCTGTGTATACACACACACAATAAGAAAAACAGAACATGCTACACCCTACGAGTTTCATAACTATTTCAAACAAAAGATCTTTAAAAGAACTTCAAATACATCATATGAGACATTTGTGGAGTGAAAACAATAAAGACTTAAATAAAGACTCTAAAAAAAAAACTAAAAAAAAAACAGTTAATAAAACACACTACCAACTTAACAGCACTTCATCCTGTGGAAAACTTCATCCTGTGGTTCTAAACAAGTCGATCAACAGTCCTTAACAGAATTAAACCACTGTTCAGCTCTAAAGAAAAGACAGAAGAGACAAACCCTACAAAACAAACACCAACCAAAAGAGGCTGCAGCAACAACAAGCATAACAAAGAAAGAGACCGACAACCTGGTCTTATCACTGCTTCTCAGGATTTATTTGGTTATTAAAGACAAGAAATGAGCAACCAGTTATTTACTTTTAATTACTTTAAGACCCATGTACCAATATTTATACTCATGAGGGATTTGAGTCTGATCAAAACTGAGAGAGGTGAACAATGAATTTTTATTACATTTTTCTTTCAAAAAACAAAGCAAATCTTTTTGTTCTGGACTTTAGGAATCAACACAATGTTTTTACTCAGTTCTTTAAGTCACCCTTTCACACCTCCACCCTCTGCACCAGACCACCAGAGCAGATATTACTTTGGGTGGTGGATCATTCTATGCTCTGCAATAATACGGTTTGTGACCATCGTGTTGCTGTGAGTGAATCGGGTGGTGATGCTGGATTTTTTTTTAACATCACAGTATTTATCCTCAGTCCAGCAGAGAGCACAAACACCCTGCATCCTGTGCACACCGTTGAAGGATTAGAGGGCGAGTACACAGACCGAGGAATGTCTAATCTGTCTGATTTTACCTTTACAGGGTGGAGTAATCAGGTAGACGTGAAGAACAGTTTAAAAAATTCCAGTGCAACACAATTCAATTCACATCAGACTTATTGCAGAGCTGAAAATTTGCAGAGCCACCCAAATAATAATAATACTAATCTGTGTGTGTGTGTGTGTGTGGGGGGGGGGGGGGGCACGGTGGCTTAGTGGTTATCACGTTCGCCTCTCAGAGCTAGGGATTCTCGGTTCAAATCCCCATCTGGGTGGTGTTTTCATGTTCTCCCCGTGTCCGTATGGATTTCCTCTGGCTTCTCCGGTTTCCTCCCACAGTCCAAAAACATGGATCAAGTCAATTAAGTGCTCCAAATTGCCCCATGTAGAGTGGGAATGTCTGTGTGAGTGTGGGCCCAGCTATAGATTGGCGCCCTGTTCTGGGTGTATCTGCCCAGCGCCCGAAACGTTCTACCCTGGATGGAATCTGTGGGGGCCCAACAAAGCATGCAGAAACACGGATGGACTACAGTGTGTAACCTTGACAAAGTGCAACAAAGTGGAGCCGATTAAATGAAATGAGGATGTTAAAGTTGTGGCTCTGTGTGTTTAATATCAATGCACAATTTATTTTTAACTTGCTATATTTAACTCATTGTAAAATAATCATGCTAGTAATAATTATAAAGAACAATGTTGTAAATAATTAGTTCGGAATGTCATGCTTTAAAATAAACGTACATTTTAAAGCCTGAGAGATGCCACTATGATGGAGAGAAGTAAGTTAATTTTAAAGAGTTCACTCACTTTGCTCCGGAGGCCTCGAACACCTCTGCCCACTCGTCCGGGTCAAAGAACTGGGCATTGAACTGGGGGGCGAATTCGGGGTAAGTAAACCCGGGAGGGTAGTTTTTGGCCATAAACCAAACGTAGTCCGCCTTCTTAGCGCCCCGCCAGTTCCACCAGAACCACTCACTCCCGAAGGCGGGCACCGAAAACACCCCCCAGTGCACGAACAGGCCGAACTTCACCTCGTCGTACCATTTGGGCAGCGGCCTCGAGTCCAGACTCTTCCAGTCGGGAGTGTAGCGAGCCGGGGCGACCAGCGCGCAGCACGAAGCCCAGACGCTCAGCAGCAGAACCCGCAGCATCGCTCCGTCACCTGCCGCCGACTCACAGCCGAACACTGCGAAGCGGAGCGGTCAGCTGATCCGCCGCCGACTGAGAGCCCGAACACGACCCGAACCGAGCCGAACACGACCCGAACCGAGCCGAACACGACCCGAACCGAGCCGAACACGACCCGAACTGAGCCGAACACGACCCGAACTGAGCCGAACACGACCCGAACTGAGCCGAACACTCCGCCGCTGAGTGAGCAGCTGCTTCAGTCGACGATCAGGATCCGCAGGTTCAGCGTCTTCCGCCTTTTGATCATATGACTGAAGTTCGGAGCGGGTCACGTGCATCATATGCGAACATTCGGCGCGTCAGGAAGGCGCAGCTTTTATGCCTTTTAAGGATGGTGCATTTAAAACAAGCCGTGAAAAAACATTCAAAATACAGCGTTTAATTCACTCTACTGCAAAACAGGTAGAAAAACTCTATATTCAGTCATTCATTCATTGTCTTCCGCTCAAGCCTTTACTAAGGTCGTCTGGGAGAAATGCGTACACGCAATCACTCTCTCTCACACACACACACACTATGGGGCAATTTAGAGCATTCAATTTACCTTGAAGCCATATTTTTCACAGTGAGGGTAAGCCGGAAACCCCGGAGGAAACCCACGCTGACATGGGAGAACATGGAACTCAAACCTGGATTCCCAACACTGAGATGTAAAGGTGCTAACCACTAGGTTACTGTAAAACCTGTAGAAACAAGTATAAACTCCATAATCAGAAAAGCTGGACCAATCCTCTACTAAGGTCATCTTGGGGGGGGGGGGGGGCAGTGCACCAATCTATTGCTGGGCACACTCAATCTCACACACACACAATGTAGGGTAATTTAGAGAGCATTCAATTTACCTTAAAGCCATATTTTTTCACAGTGGGGATAAACCGGAGAACCCAGAGGAATCCCACGCTGACATGGGGAGAAAATAGAAACTCAAACCTGGATCCCCAGTGCCGAGAGGCGAACATGCTAACCACTAAGCCAGCGTGCCGCCCTTGAACGTAGAATAAATATTCAAAAATACAGTGTTTACTGTAAACCCTGTAGAAACACGTATAAACTCCATATTCAGAAAAGCTGGACACTTTTTTTATTCATTCATTCATATCTGCCGCTTTATCCTCTACTAGATTAGCAGGGTACTAGGTTTCCCATGCCCATGCTATACAACAAGGCGGTTTTACTAAAACAGATTATAAAGCTATAATTTCTCCTCTTCAACAGAAACCTGACTGTCAGCTGATCAGCATAAGAACTTTCACGTGAGTTTGAAATTGAGGGAGAAACAAAGGCTGATACCACAGGGGGCGCTGTTTCACACCAGACGAGTTCGTTATGCAAATTCAGCTAAACAAATGAGCTTCAGGGTTTAAGAGAGGCTGCATGTCACAGTGGATTAAATGTACAGTGTGCACAAAAACTAACAACTTTAAAAAAAATACATTAACTTAACTATATTAACCCCCTTTCTCTATTACAATGAAGTGCACCACATTGCATCTAGACATTTTAAGAAATGATTAATGGAGCAATTTAACTTAAATATTCATTCATTCATTATCTTCCACTTTATCCCAAATCAGGGTCGCGGGGGGTTCCCCATGCCCATCCAGGGGAGAACATTTCGGGCGCTGGGCAGATAGACCCAGGACAGGGCGCCAATCTATCACTCATTTTAAAATATTTTTTTTAAATCACTTTACTACTAAGATGAGATGTTACAGTTTGGTATCAGTTTTTAAATAACCTTCATCTAACATTTTTAAGGAGGAACTTCCAAAATGTTTGCATTAGAATGGTATACACATACACAAAAAATTCCATCACCAATTTTTCATTGAGGGGATCAGGTTGTGACAAGGACATGAAGTGCTGCAAACATGGCTAACCATTCCCTCACCAGATTCTTAATGGCTGCAGGTCAATTAAAAAACCATAATACTATATTTTAATCAAACTTTATACTCTACCTGGACTGAGGTATTGGGACAGCAACACATTGCCTTTACGAAAAAAAAAAATTAATTAAACTCATCTTGCAGCAACTACAGCTTCCACCCATCTGGACAGCCTTGGGAATTTTTTCACATTTGTGAAGTTGGACTCTGAAATTAGCTAAGCGGTCCTGACCCATGGCCTTGGTTTTATATTGATATTGTACATTGATATTGTACAGTATGATGGGGTTGATAGCAGGATTCTGGGGTCAGTCCAGTTTTTACCATGTCTTTATAGATCTTGTTTTGTGCTCTGGGGTACAGTTCTACAGTTTACATGACGTAAAAGAAGTGACCCTGAACTGGACTGCTGACACATGAAGTGGCGAAATAATGATATACACAACTGCAGGGAAAAAATACAAAGCAGAAAATCCACTCAATAATTAATCGAGATTAAAGATCAGTATTTTGTGGCCTTAATATTGCCACAATTTATTTCTAAATACATAACACAATATTTTGTCATTTTATGGTCAGAGGTGAGTGTTAAGTGTAACATATACTTAAATAAGAATTATAAAAAGTTAGAAAAGTTGCACAAAGTTGTAAACCACAAGGGCAATAACTTATAAATAACCATGATCTTTTTTTGTGAGTTTTAAGATCGCTGCACTTATAATTTAAAAGTAATACAGAATGATTTGAAATGCATATTAAGAGGTGAGGCTGCTGTAAAAGGTGCCGTATGAACATCTTCAGTATAAAAGCACAGTGGTGACTGAATCCTGCGGAAACATTGAATGATACAGATGCAGTTCAGTTCTGATGTTCTCACTATCTGCATGAATCAAGGTCAGTTTTTTACGCATGTTACTTCAAAACTAAACTAAATAAAAAGCAACAATAAAAAAACTAAAAATACTAAAAATAATAACGTGCTGTTTTTACATTCAGAAAATACCGTTGATTTAGAAACTATTGTTTTTTTGAAATTTGAGACATTTTCCTTCATTACTTCCTTTTTCTAAGTGTTTGTATCAGACTAACAATGGCTTAATAAAGACAAATGATCACTGTGCTAATCTTCAGCTATAAATACATTATATATAAGCAATAATTCTTGTCCAACTGAACTGAACTGCGCTCTCCACACAAAAAACAGCACCAGCCGTTATTTACACTCCATACTGCTGAGAGTTTATATCAAAACCAAAAACAGAAATGCTGTCATGACGGCAGATAAAAAAATACCCTAAAGAAGACTCCCACCCTCAGCAAGCTGCCTCTGGAGTTCTTTTTTATTGTCCAGCTCTCCAGTGCCGGCAGTGGGCTCCTCATCTGCATCCACCATGAATATGGGCCAATCTGAGTCAGCAGTGCTCTGCTCCACACCCACAGACTGGCCACTCTGGTTCATAGATGGAGAGTCATCAGTTGTAGTGACGCAAGTGCAGCTGTCGCAAAGGCCGAATCGCTTCAAGCCCTGAGAAACCGCCCCGGAGAAGACGCGCCGGCAGCCCTTACATACAATAGGCCAAGAGGCGCGATGGACCTGTGAAAAATAGGTAGATGGAAGGATTAGTATATAAACAATCTGCCTGCTCAGTGAAAAACAGCAGCTTTACATAAAAGACCAGTGCACATGAGCTTACAGTGACTGCATGAGTGCGCAAATGCTCCTGTCGTGTGAATCGTTTACCACAGATGTCACATGGGTACGGCCTTTCTCCTGTGTGACAGCGAATGTGCCTTTTCAGAATGCCCTTCTGTTTAGTCGTGTAAGGGCAGAATGGGCACTTATGTAACTTCCCTAAAAAAGAAGGAAAATGTTTGCAGTGAAGGAAACACACAAACATAACAGATCTGAAACTGATGTGTACAGAGTACCGAGTCAAAATTCCTCCATGGAGGACTAATCAATAATTACTAAAAATGTTTTTCTATGTTAAAAATTTCAAATTCATGTTAAAAAATGAGGCGGCACGGTGGCTTATTGGTACGTTCGCCTCTCAGCACTAGGGATTCCCGGTGGAGTTTCCATGTTCTCCCCGTGTCTGCGTGGGTTTCCTCCGGGTTCTCCGGTTTTCTCCCATAGTCCAAAAACATGGATCAAGTCAATTGAATTCTCCAAATTGCCCCATATAGAGTGTGTATGCGTGCATGTCTGTGTGAGTGAGTGTGTGCCCAGCGATAGATAGGCGCCCTGTCCTGGGTGTATCTGCCCAGCGAAACATTCTCCCTTGGATGAGCACGGGGAACCCCACCGCAACCCTAATATAGGATAAAGCAGAAGATAATAAATGAATGAATAAATGAATGTTAAATTGGCTGTTCCACTAGGGGGACCCACTGCGACTCGTTATCCCCCAACCACCCGTACATCATCTTCAGCATCTTTCAGCTATTATAAAAAGTTGAGTAATAAAATTCCTTGTATTAAAAATCTATTATAAATGTCCTTAATAATCATTACATGTAGTTCTGTTTTACACCCGTACAAAATCATAATATTAAAAACTACCTAAACAAACTATTATGGTTCTTTGGGATCACCCATGAATATATTTACTTTATAAGTTATTGATAAATTATACATCATTAAAAAAGTTAATTTCAGAGGATATTGTGTAACATGTAAAAGAACATCATTTAGTTTTACAGCTGTATCATTATTACTTAATATGCATTCCATTTCAGAATTAAAATATTTCATCTTCACATTTAAAAACAAATAATCACCATATTGCTATTTTTTAATGAACCCTTGACCTGGGAGTTTTAGGACTACACAATTGGCAAAACATATCTTGTTCTTGACTACCTCTTTATAATCGGACTTAAATAATAAAACCTACACAAGTATGTCAGAATATCGCGAGGTCTCATTCTGACAAACTGGCGTATAAAATTTGCTGGACTTAAAAGTGTTCTATTTTGTCTATTGTACTTACACACAGAGGTTCTCCACATTTGACTCATCTGTGCACACACACATACACACACTGTATGTGCCCCGAGTGGTGGGCAGCCTTGTATGCAGTGCCCAGGGAGCAACTGGGGTTAGGAGCCTTGCCATAGGGCACTTCAGCCATGGTTCAGGTCACAAGGTTAGTTTCTTAAACTCAAGCCTACTGCCCCTGATCCATTTCACTTTTCAACAAAACTCGACAAAAACATTTTGAACAAGCTTTAATTATTGCATAATTTCAACAATGAAATTAAATAAGGCTCTTAATGCTTATGTAAATATTTATTATTGAAACTGTGATTTTCACTGCTGTTACAAAACTACTCACCTGCTTCTTCCATATACCAGTCACTTTGTATCTCCATTCCGCAAGGTCCTCCATGACCCAGGAGGTCATCTCCTCGACCAATCACACCGCTGCTGTGTGCAAAGTGTGGCACAAGTTCGTCACGATGGGAGTTGCCTGTTCCACGAATAAGCACATCCACATACTGCTTCATCTGATAACTGGGATAGGACAGGGATGGTGGCGCACTGCTAGGTGCAGGACTGTTGCTGAGGGTCCTGTCTTCACCATGGGTTGGGTCTTCATAGATCACTATTTCTTTAGCTTCAAGCGAACATTCGCCTTCCTCATCCGGCTCAAATTTGATTTTGGGGTGCATCAAGTCCACAAGTATCCCCGAAGAAGAGGGATTAATTATTTCCGTTCCTGCACGGCTCTTTGAAGGCACATTCGTAGAGGGGTGGCTGGAAAATCCTCCTTGTGAGTTCTCACTTTCTGAGTCTTTGCTACTGGTAGCAGCTAGTGTGGAGGGAATATCTGAAGATGCCTCAACTGAGTTAGGCATCTCCATGCTCTGTGGGGTTCCCCTGTCTGCTTGGGAAGTGGAGGCAGCAGGTTCACTCGAAACCAAAATGGCTGTTCCACTATCAGCAGGTCCCTCGGTCTCCCTAACCCTCATCTTCTGGTTCTCCTTCTCCCGGTTGCAGATCTCTAATGAGGACTTGATGTAGCCTTTACAAAAATTCACCACATCAGTCATTTGCAAATAACTGGCAGCAGACATGATTTCAATTACATTGTTGCTGCGCAGGTCCAGCCGTCCAGAGTACAGAAAGTCAAGAATGAGTGAGAAGGCCTCGGCTGTGACGATGTCCAGTGAAGCTGTGCTGTGTCTGTGACCACTATCCTGCAAGTAATGCACGAGCAGAGCCCGGAAATAGCCGCTACCGGCAAACAGGATATTACGGTGCGCCTTAAAGACGCGGCCCTCCACAATGATGCTGCAGTCACAGAAGAAGTCCCTTTTTCGCTGCTCATTCAGTTCACATAGAAGCTTGGAATGATAAGATGGGACCTCCATTTTGTCCATTTCTCTGTGTTTCTGAGCTGAAGAAAAGAACAGAACTACGTACATTAGCCAACCATAAAATATATCTATTTCTTAATCCTGACATTAGTTAAGTCTCAATTCGCCTACACGGTCACTGCAGTAATTTATTTCATCATTAAAATATATACTACCTTTCTAAAACTTCTTGGAAAAAAAAAAAGATTTGGCAACAAAAATAAATAAATAAAATAAAAAAAAGAATAATAAAAGACTAAATCATTAAAAAAAGAAGAAGCCAGAAGATCAACCTTCATATGTTTGTGATTCACCAGCTTTATTTACAATCTACCCTTGATTCAATGATCCAGGGGTACATTGTGATCAACAGTTGAATGTATAGACAGCATAGGTAAGGTCAATGAACTGCGTGGACTTGCTTATTTCCTTTTATTCTAACCAACAACAACTTAACATTTTAGGTTAATCTATGGGATCTGTCAATGCACCATAAAGGTTTAAAGTTTACGAGATTTTGCTGATCATTAGAACGGTCAATCCAAATAGGCAGTGTTTACAGGTGGAGTCTGCCCATAGTAATCTTTACTACTGAAACAGATTGCCGGTTCGAATGCCAATCTGGGTGGAGTTTCCATTGTTCTCCCCGTGTCCGCATTGGTTTCCTCCTGGTTCCTTCCACAGTCCAAAAACAAGACCAAGTCAATTGATTTCTCCAAATTGCCCCATATAGAGTGTGCTTGTGTGAGTGAATGTGTCCAGCGCCCGAAACGTTCTCCCCTGGATGGGCATGGGGAACCCTCCCGCAACCCAAATACAGTAGAGGATAAAGCGGAAGACAATGGATGGATGGATATACTCTCTCACATATATATATATATATATATATATATGAGAGAGAGTATATCCATCCATCCATTGTGTGTGTGTATATATATATATATATATATATATATATATATATATATGCTCTCTCTCTCTATATATATACAAACACACACTCTCTCTCTCTCTCTCTCTCTCTCTCTCTATATATATATATATACACACACACACTCTCTCTCTCTCTCTATATATATATATACAGACTTTCAGTTTACAATAAAATATATGGCACAACACTTACTTACAACGGTAAACAATACAATATTGCATTCTGGCATTAAGCTGAATAATAATAATAATAATAATAATAATAATAATAATAATAATAATAATAGTATGATGTTCATGGTGGGGGTTTAAATGGCTGCTAGCGGATTAGCACTTCGGCTTTTCTTTTATAATAAGCACTCTGTGTTCGCAGTTAGCCGACATGCTAACAACCAACTGATAATGGAAACCCTGACAGCAGTGGCGGCTTTATTCATACATTACCTCAGCCACTGAGCGGGCCGCTGAAAACCGTGCGTTAGTTCGAATCTCGCTAAAGCATCGACGTTGTTTTCATTGCTGGATGTTACACTTCCTATAACTAAGTAGCTTCAGTGAGAAAATGACGGCAGCTCGCACTGACCAATAAACAGCCAAAACAAGGTGGGTGGGCGGGTCGAAGGGTTATATTGCCGACTCAAGTGGCAGTGCTGGAGTTAAGTTGGTCGGGGGACGTGTCAATCATGTTTTTATGCATCTGATTGGTTAAAATAAAATGTGGAACTAGCGCGTAAATAAAATGATTGACATAATACACCGTCCAATAGTGCTCCGATCTGCCGTACCGCTCGCCGTTTATTACCAGCTTAAAAAAAATATTATTTATTTTGTTGCGAATTATTTCGTAAGCGAAAGTTCGTAAAACACATAGCGCACGTAGATAACTTAAATTCTAATTTAATTAATGTATTATTAATTAACTTGAGGCGGCCCGGTGGTTTAGTGCTTAGCATGTTCTCCTCTCAGCACTAGGGATTCCCGGTTCGAATCCCCATCTGAGTGGAGTTTCCATGTTCTCCCCGTGTCCGCGTGGGTTTCCTCCGGGTTCTCCAGTTTCCTCCCATAGTCTAAAAACATGGATCAAGTCAATTGAGTTCTCCAAATTGCCCCATATAGAGTGTGTATGCGTGCATGTCTGTGTGAGTGAGTGTGTGCCCAGCGATAGATTGGTGTCCTGTTCTGGGTGTATCTGCCCAGCGCCCAAAACGTTCCCCCCTAGATGGGCATGAGGAACCTCACCGTGACCCTAATATAGGATAAAGCGGAAGATAATGGATGGATGTATAATTAACTTGATAACAAATCAAGAAAATAATTTGCTTAACAATTAAAACACATAAGTTATTATAGCCAGATAAACTATAGAAGTACCTTCCAAATTAAGGAAAAGACAAATAAAATTATTTACACTATATACACTAGGGATTCCCGGTACGAATCCCGATTGCATGGGTTTCCTCCGGGTTCTCTGGTTTCCTCCCAGTTCAAAAACATGGATCAAGTCAATTGACTTCTCCAAATTGCCCCATATAGAGTGAGTCTGTGTGAGTGAGTGTGTGCCCAGTAATAGATTGGCGCCCTGTCCTGGGTGTATCTGCCCAGCGCCTGAAACGTTCTCCCCTGGATGGGCATGGGGAACCCCACTGCGACCCTCATAGAGGATAAAGCGGAACATAATGGGTGGAAATAGATATGCTGGTTTTAAATGCATTGCATAAATTTTCCCGGCTGAAGGTTGGGGGTTCAAATCCCAGGTCTACTGAAGTCACCAATGTGGGTCCTTGAGCAAGACCCTTAACCCTCATTGCTCCAGGGATGTTGTGATTAACCCTGTGCTCACCTTGTAAGTCGCTTTGGATAAAAGCTTCCAAAAAAAAAAGAACAAATGTAAATGTAATCCTCACTACAATGTCCTTTTTGAGGGGATGTGGATGCTGATGGAAGGCTTACAAATCGAACCAAGTGAGAACCAGGTACCTGGTGAGAATCATTAAACTCCCGTCTGCATCACCTAACACTCAGACAAATGCTGGGTATTCCTAAAACTCCAAAAATGAGCGCATCTAAATTCTGTGAATTTTAAATGTTATAACTCCCATCACCACACGAGGGAGCACATAACCTAATACACCAGCTCCAAGCAAAAGTAACTTTCACATTTTGTGTTCTACTGTGTAAGTAAAAAAAACAACAACCCAGGTTTCAGAATAGAGGAACAACCACTGAATGTTAGTTTACTCACTCCTCCCCTGCATTGTCTGCTTTGTAATTAATGTTTACTTCCTTTTAGTCTAAAAAGGGCTTTTTTTAAAACCTGTGGATTAAGATAAAGAAAACATAGAGTTCCTGCATGCCACAACACGTCCATGCAATACAACCCACAGCTCTCAGAAGTGTTTTTACACTGGAAGGTCGCAGGGTGACCCGTTTCTTTAAAGTATTTTCCCATGCTAAAGCAAGAGCACAAAAGGATTCATGGTGGTCTCTCCAACCACAAGGCAGGCCAGCGGACACAGGCTATTATACAGCATCTTTTAAAAATGTAATTTATGGCACCTCATGAAGCTGAGTCATGCTCATACTTCCTGTGTTTAAACAAGGGTAAGACAGAGTGGAGACCCCAAATCTATAAACTCCAATTTTCACATTTGAATAAAACCAGGCCTTTTATTGTGTTTTGCATCAGCTCATTAGCATCATAGGAAGAGCTTTAAATACCAAGTTTAGCAAATACAAAAAAACTTTTGATTTTGTTCACGCATACACACACACACACACAAAACTAACTGGCATGTCCTCCCCGTGTCCATGTGGGTTTCCTCTGGATTCTCCAAATTCTTCCCACAGTCCAAAAACATGGATTCGAGGTAAACTCATTCATTCATTCATCCATTATCTTCCGCTTTATCCTCTATTAGGGTTGCGGGGGGGTTCCCCATGCCCATCCAGGGGAGAACGTTTCAGGCGCTGGGCAGATACACCCAGGACAGGGCGCCAATCTATCCCTGCGCACACACTCACACACACAAACACACTCTACATGGGGCAATTTGGAGAACTCAATTGACTTGATCCATGTTTTTGGACTGTGGGAGAAACCGGAGAACCCGGAGGAAACCCACGCGGACACGGGGAGAACATGGAAACTCCACCCAGATTGGAATTCGAACCGGGAATCCCTAGTGCTGAGAGGAGAACATGCTAAGCCACCGTGCCGCCGGATTCAAAGTAAACTGAATTTTCTAATTTGCTCAATATAGTGTGTGTCTCTGTGAGTGAGTGTGTGCCCAGCGATAGATTGGTGCCCTGTCCTGGGTGTATCTGCCCAGCGCCCAAAATGTTCTTCCCTGGATGGGCATGGGAAACCCCCCTCCCCCCACAAGCCTAGTAGAGGATTAAACTGAAGATAATGAATAATATACAAGCAATATATAACTACAATAAAAATAAACATAAAAAAAATAATTTTTTCAACCAAAAAATACATTTAAACAAAGTGACTTACAAATATCCCAACTTGATGGCTGGGGACAGAACACATAGCAATCAGAACACAGGGACAGCACCTCTGAAACAATAAGGGTTAACAGCCTTGCTCGAGGGCCCCCAGTGGTAAATTCAGTGAGTGTCGGATTTGAACTCTCAACATTCGGAATGATAGCCCAACACCCTAACCACTGAGCTACCACATCCCTTTTTTATATAAAAGGAGAAATCTTATAAGTACTAAGACTCTCTGGGGCTATGAGCAGCCTGGCAGCATTACCAGGTGTAATACAATAATAATGCACATTATGTATGGATTATGTATGTGTATTTTATTAATGTTCTTAAACGCATTCCTGTGTCTGTGTGGGTTTTCTCCCAGAACTCCTGTTTACTTCCACAGTCTTCAAACATGATGTTTGGATTAGTTGGAGCTTGCCCCAGGTGTCTGTCTGACAAATAGACTGGCAATTGGTCATGGGGTTTTATTTGTCTTCACCCTGTGAGAGAAGAAATAAAAGCAACAATAAAAAACAACAATGCATTTTTTATTGTGACACATTGTTAATAATAATAATAATGATAATAATTGCATATTTTGGGGCAGAAGCACTTCATAAAAAAAAAACTCCTTTCTCTCTATGTCAGTTCCTGTCCTGATTGCTAAGTAGCAGGCGGTGTTGTATTCTGTTGTGCATGAGCACAATGCATGAGGAAGAGCTGTGTTTTTCCAGATGAAGACACACACCACATGCATATTTAGAGTGACTGAGAAACTCTGATTAAAGAGAGAGAGACAATAGGGAACAATTGCTGAGGAATGATAGCCTTGATTTCCAGAACCCTGCTCCTTCTGGTTTTAAGAATGTACTGTGAAACTTTTGAATTAGCCCAGAATCTCTGGAATTTGTTTTGTGGCACCAGTCAAACCCGCTGTCATTGATCATAAGATTTGAGACAGAGTCTCAGTTGGCTCTTTGTTGTGTGTATCTACATAAGCGCATGTGCATGAGTGCGTGCATGCTTGCCTGCTCGTGTATGTGTGTATGTGTGTGTGCATCAACAAAATCCACAGCAAAGTCTGTACAAACTAGAACAATGGTCATGGCGAGGAAATAGATAATACAATCCCATTTCTTTAGGCTTAATAGGGAAGGCGCCCCTCTCTGTTCTAAAGACGCCACTCTCCACTGTGGTTGTTGGCTTAAACCGGGAATCTCCCCTCACTATAATTACCACTTAATTCTTAATTCTCTTGTTCCTTTCTGAGTCCACCCATTACTGCATCTTTTTTCACTTAAACATTCATGATTTCCATAAACATGTCAAGATTTCGATTATCACATATATATTTGAAAGCAAGCAAACATTTAATGCTATCCTCATGCTTGCATGTACTGGAACGTGCTGTATGTGTGGATTTCGTGTCTCTGGCTTTTCTCTATTTTAAAGTTATCCTACTTCAGTACTCTGTACTTTTGACTTTTTACTAGTTTCATTTTTTAATTTGCTCGCCTTGAAGCCGTAGGATGAAAGGTGAGGACCCTGATAGGGTCACCATACATTTAAGAGAAATCCATTGTCTTTAATTGACCTACTAGCATCTTTTTAAACTGTGGGAGAAAACTAGATACCACACTAAAAAGGACTTGTGGAACCTGCCTAGCCGGACACATGCTGTCAGATGAGAGGATGAAACCTGCATCTGCCACTCTGTAACTTAAAAAAAAATAGTTACATTGTTTGTTCAGAACAGCAGAACATTTGCAATTCAGTTCTATTTATTTCTAAATGACCTGCCCATGGTTTCAGGGCTTAATGTATTTT
This sequence comes from Corydoras maculifer, assembly GCA_019802435.1. Classification (NCBI taxonomy): domain Eukaryota; kingdom Metazoa; phylum Chordata; class Actinopteri; order Siluriformes; family Callichthyidae; genus Corydoras; species Corydoras maculifer. Next base: position 311,069 of record JAFMOD010000750.1, read on the forward strand.
TTATGGAAAAACTCCACCATCCTGCAGAGAGCCTTAAACACCTTTTATTATCATCTGAAGCAGTGTTTACACACTTGGCCTCCTCTTCAGAGGAGCTCTGCTAACTGAAAAGGAAAACATACCTAAAGGTATTAATGTAATTGGGATACCAGTTAGAGTTCATGGTTTTAACCATAAAGATTAATTGTAATGATATATATCAAAAAGGCGGCACGGTGGCTTAGTGGTTAGCACGTTCGCCTCTCAGCACTAGGGATTCCTGGTTCGAATCCTCATCTGGGTGGAGTTTCCATGTTCTCCCCGTGTCCGCGTGGGTTTCCTCCGGGTTCTCCGGTTTCCTCCCACAGTCCAAAAACATGGATGAAGTCAATTAAGTGCTCTAAAATTGCCCCTTATAGAGTGTGTATGCATGCGTGTCTGTGTGAGTGAGTGTGTGCCCAGCAATAGATTGGCGCCCTGTCCTGGGTGTTTCTGCCCAGCGCCCGAAACGTTCTCCCCTGGATGGGCATTGGGAACCCCACCGCGACCCTAATAGAGGATAAAGCGGAAGATAATGATTGAATGAATGAATATATCAAAAATATTAGTATTACACATACATTAAAAAAATTGGACAACTATAAAGTAAAGCTATGGGAACTTATGATACTTCATTCTAAATTGGTCTCCACCTTTGCAACTTTAACAGATTTCACTCCTCTCTAAGAGATTGGAGTGCATCAGTGGGAATTTTTATTCATTTATTCCGAAATAAATTTGCATTATTAGACACTATATTTCAAAGAGAAATACTGCATCATAATCTCCTTTATGTAACAAATAGCCCTCCCTAAAATGAATCCCGCAAAGTTTGGATGCATAATGTTTTTCAAAATGTCTGGCCAAGTACTTCAATTTAAATTCACCTGTTGCAATGGGACTGAATGAAGTACCTTATTTATTGCATAATTAAGAGGTATGTTCCAACACTTTTATTTATGTGTAAAATACTTAAAAATTCTGTCTTACAGAAATATGGCAACATTTAGTCATTTATTGTCCCAGCTGAACAAACGGCTCAGCCAATCAGATTGAAGGACCAAAACTACCCATTTTATAAAATGTGTTAAACCCAAAGCCAACATGCCACCAAAAATGATTGCATATCCTAAATATTCAGTAAAGCATTATCAAAAGATGCTATTTGCTATTTTATAATAAGTATGAGGATTGTTTTTTACAATTTGTTTACCAAAGGTGCCAAAGTTTGTGGAGGGGACTTGCATCCTTTACTTACGGCGCAAACATTTACAACGTACATGTATGGTGACAGCCAGACACAGGCTTTTTCTCACTGTTTGGCAAGTGTCTCTGAGCTGTCACTCTGCGGTCTGTGTGTATTATACTGAGGGCTGCGAGCCTCCAGTCCAGGCTGCCAGGCTGCTAAGTTTGAACTTAATTACATCCAGCCAGGCCTGTCATTACAGCCTAGCGTGGAGTACCGGCAGCCGGCGCGTAGGTAGCGGCAGCAGGAAGCCAAACACCAGTGTGCCGCAGTCACACGCTCACTCACTCGGCCACTAAAAACTCACACTCCTTGGCACGGATGCACACTCATCCAGACCGCATAGACACAAACAAAGCCATGCATGCACGCAGTCTCATTCGCAAGCAAAATACATTTTCCTATTTTCCATTCTTTAGAACTGGCTTTCAAATTGTTTCTCATTTTTCGACATAAGCATTGTGTTTAACTGTCTCTGGTGGATTTAGAGGTAATAATATTTTTGCTTTTGTATTTGTCAAAGCCATGCCACAGGCAACAATTTCTTCACTGACGTCTCATCACTGAAATGCGTCAGTAATGTAATTTTTGTCTATGTCAGTGGTGGCTCAGCGGTTACGGTTATGACTGTTTAAACAAAGGTTCTGGGTTTGGCACCAGCACAGTCAAGATGTACTGTAGGACCCTGGGGCAAAGGCCCTTAACCCTCAGTTGTTTAGATTGTTAGCTGTAGTCTGCTTTGGATATCTGTAAATAACCTTCATGGTAATACATTGTAAAATAACAGTTGTTTTCTAAACATGATGTCTAGTCTAAAGAGTACCGCACACTGTCATCTATCTATTTGCACATGTGCCCTTTATGTTAAGTTGTGTAGTTGCTGTTATGTGTAGCACCTTGTTCCTGGAGAACATTGTTTTGTTACACCATATACTGTACACCACTTTATATTGTTGGAATGAAAAATAAAATACTTGAAATCTCATTTTAACAATTTAAATGAGACAGTTTAGATAGATTATTTTGTGGACACTTATTTTAGTCAGCTTACAAATACCATTACTTAAAGGTTGGGGTCTTACAACAGGGTCAACCATAACACAGAACTCCAATTACGGCTAAGAGCCTTGCTTAAGAGTCAACATTAGTATCTTTATTGGACCTGTGAATTGAACCCTCATTCTTCAGCTTTATAGCCAACACACCTATCTGCTCATGATGCTCTTTCCAAAAACACATCAAAGTAAAGTATCAAACCAAAGTCTCGGGAAATACACTATATGGCCAAATGTATGTGCACCGGTGATAAGTTAAATTTTAAACAGAGGTATAACCCGATAGTCACTGACAGTAGAGTACATATAGAACTTGAGGGTTGACAAGTGGGAAACATTTTTCTTAAAGAAAGAAACATGACATTCTCAAAATCACCCAATGAAACTTAATCTCATCATCTTCCGCTTAATCCTCTACTTAGGGTTGTAGGGGAGTTTCCCCATGTCCATCCAGGAGAGAACGTTTCGGGCACTGGGCAGATTGGCATGCCAAGCCACTGGCCAAACAGAATAGCATGCCAATCCACTGGCCAAACACTCACTTACACAGACAGACACACTCACAGTATATAGGGGCAAATTAGAGAAACAAATTTACTTTAAATCCTTGTATTTGGATTGTGAGAGAAAAACGGAGAACCCGGAGGAAACCAGCCTCTAGTGCTGAGAGGCGAACGTGCTAACCACTAAACCACCCTGCCGCCCCTTATATAATATTATAATTTTATACCTATAATATTTTAAATATTGCTATACTTCCCATCACAGTATCAATAACATCATCCCAGTACTAATAAGTTTAACTGTGTAAAACTTTACACAATTTCACTTGGTAAAGTCACAAGCACATACCATAATTACGAAAAGTTTCCAGTTGCAGCAAACACTGGATCACTGAGACATCCCTCAAACATCAGGTCCTCAACTCTTCACTCACTGTCCTTTTGTCCATCAGTTCTGCACACCCCACATAATCCTGCTCTGTAAGCTTAGGATTAACCTCACTTCAGAAAGCACCAACACCTTTTGTAAGCCTTTTGAGTTTATTTCTGATGCCCTAGAAGGAAGTGTCAGGGTAATCTGCTTGATTATAAATGCAGTAATGTGTTATACAAAGTGAAAATTCTTCATGCCTTCTTTTCCAAAGTGCTCAGCGCTTTAAGTACGCAGCCTACAGTTAACCTTTTGACATTACAGGCTTAGCTAAAGTACATTAAACAGAACATTACATAAATATTTTCAATGATTTCTCTTCATCTGTTGTTTTTTTTTTCAGGATAATTTCCATATTTCCATAGCGCAAATATGATTACCATTCTTGAACCGTGACCTCACTTGTGTATTCTAAAGCAAATTTAATATATACGGGCTATATCCCATTACAACCAGAAGAAAGCGACTACATAGAAGATATAAAGATCTTTCATTTTTACTGAATATTACATAGTTGAGTATGACAGAGAAAAATCAGGAAACAACTATAAATGTTTGAGAGTTTACAAAAAAACCCTCAGCAATGTTAGTAGACCAAACAGATAACCCCGAACACACCACTCTGGTATACACAAAAGAGCCAAGAGGTTGTAAATACTGGGCAAGACTTGGTGTGGTCATGCCAGAGGAATACTGTCACTTTGGCCTTAGGGCAAGCTTGAATTATTCTGACTTTCTTGCTCCATTTGTTAAAATCATAAAAGATAGAATGGCGTGTGATGTGGTCAGGGCTTTCAGTCAGAATTAGCTGATTACCGTAGAGCTGCCAGTCCTGTGAATCACTACGCAGGCATTCTTTTCTTTCTTAAAATAGAATCTGCTTCTCTCTTTGGGATTTGTTTTCTTCATTCGATGTCTGTGGGGCATCCTCTCCTAGTTTATAAGGCTTGAATTATAACCAGATCTTTTTTTCCCCACTTTCTCTCCACTTTGCTGTAGAAACTCGTTTAATTTTAAGATGAAAATTGGACTAGTGTGGGAACGACGGAAGACTTTAGGTTTTTGTTGTTTTAGTTTGCATGTTTCGGGGGGGGGGGGGGGGGGGGGGGGGGGGGGGGGGGGGGGGGGGGGGGGGGGGGGGGGGGGGGGGGGGGGGGGGGGGGGGGGGGGGGGGGGGGGGGGGGGGTGGGGGGGGGGGGGGGGGGGGGACACACAAAAGGGAGGAAACATTTCCCCCGGCCACATTAAAGACATAAAAAAGAAAACAAACAGAAAACATGTCTGACATGAAGACGATGGTTTCTGTGGTGACAGACAATGGCTGCTTGTGGCCTGATGAGGACTAAGCAGCCTGTCTGTGTCGTGGCACCAGCGAGAGTTACCGCAGTCCGGCCTTCCATTGGGGACTCGGCACTGTGGGAACGGAGCTTGAAAGGGACCTCACCAGGGGCCACAAAGGGCCCTTTCTGATTTCCTCATTGGCTTTCTTGCTGCTTGTTTGTATTACGGGTGCCTGCATGAAGCAGACGGGGCCTGGTGGGCAAAAGGCAGAGCTGCTTTTTTCTTGTGCTACAAACAATCTTCTACAACCTTCTCACACGCTGTGTGTGTCAGGCCAAGAAGCCTTCTTTGTCTGATAACACAGTGTGCCACTGATTAACAGTGTCATGCATTTGATGTCATGAAAAGAACACAGCAACAGCTTTTGATATATGCCATGAGATGAGGAACATATGATGAGTGGGAAAATAACAGCTTCACACACATCATACACACAGAGGCTGGCAGTTGGCCATAAATAACCCCACACACCCAGTAGGTCAAATCCAGAGGAGTGGCGAGACATGTCAATGGTCATGGTGTTAGGAGGACTTAGACTTAGAGGAGATAAGTTTCTGCGTAGTATTCCTGTGCAGATGCTGCTGTTTAGAACCTGTCAAATAGAGGGACCTTGAACATGATCTTGAATCCTAAATACAAGTTATTGTAAGTTCACTAGCATGACGGTTTCTTACAACATCCAAGGACATAATGTGATATTTTTTCAAAGCAGAGGGCAGGGGTGAACAGTGAGCAATCATGTGCATATGCTTTACTGTGTGTGAGAAACTTACAAAAATATGAGCTTGTTAATTTCAATAGCCAACACGGCCTTGTTGTGGTTAAAAAAGGAGGGCACTGAAAGCACTGAAGTGGCTGAGCAATAGTGCCAAATAGTTCCCCCCCACTCGAAGCCAGCATTCTGTTTGTTCTCGCTTGTACTGCTTTCTTGCTTTGGATGTTGATTTTTCAGACATACAATTATCTATGCATTTATATCTGTTTGGAGGAGATTAGAGGATGAGGACATGTGTTAAGGGAGAGAAGGAAGGTTAAGGTGAAGGAGCAGAATGAGAGAAAGAGCAACAAGAGGAACAGGCAAAAGTGCGCCGTGAAAGCTTGTGAAGGAAAACTCCTTCACTGAATGAAAAAGAAGAAAATCATGCTTTGAAGTGGAGTGCTGATAAAAATAACAGCAAAGGCATTGTGAAAGCCTGACTTCATAGATCTCTTCACCGCTTTCTTCTTGTTTTCAGAAGGAGGGTTCGAAATAAAATCCAGACACAAATGAAAGGGTGATTGGAAATGAAAGGAGTTGGAGTCAGCGGGTTGAAGGGAAAGGGGGGATCTCTTACATTCATTCTGACTCATTTGCCACACCATAAGTCTCTGGAAATGGTCAAACGCCATGTTTCGGCTTTATTGCTGATGACATCTATGATCTCCTTCTCAGGGCACTAAGGAGTCTGCAAGAACCAGGGGATGCATCTGCTTTTATGCATTTAATAAGCATTAGAGACAGAGGGATATTCACACACACTCCTATAGGCACTTGCACACAAGAAAGTATGTGTGTCAATTGTGACAAGGAGACAACACATTTTAAATCCATAAAGAAATTCTGGTAACACTTTACATAAATCCAGTATTTATAATAGATTATTAACACTTTTTTTAAGTATTCATAACATAAGCTTTGTTAATGCTCATAGATGCACATAACCACACTCATAAAGTGTTATAAAAACATGCCATAAAGCTTTATAACACAAAGTGGTATAATGCATTATAAATTCATTTATTCATTATCTTCCGCTTTATCCACTATTAGGGTCGCGGTGGGGTTCCCCATGCCCATCCAGGGGAGAACGTTTCGGGTGCTGGGCAGGCACACCCAGGACAGAGTGCCAACCTATCGCTGGGCACACACTCATTCACACACACTCTCTACATGGGGCAATTTGGAAAACTCAATTGACTTGATCCATGTTTTTGGACTGTGTGAGGAAAGCGGAGAACCCGGAGGAAACCCACACGGACACAGGGAGAACATGGAAACTCCACCCAGATGAAGTAATAAATGAAGCCACATGTAACTGCATATATTTTTTTATATATATACACTGCACTGTAATGCAGTGCAACAATCGAAAAAATTTTTTTTTTTGCATTGTTCAATTAATGGAGCTGATTTACATGAAACTTCCTCTTGCAAATGCTCACATGAAGAGTTTTTTCCTAAATGAAGGATGCCATGAATTGGTATATTTTCTGTCATATGGATGCGCACACAGACCTTACACGAAATCGATGGACCCAGCTGAATTCCACCCTTTTTGAAAGAGGTTGTCTGATTTTACTAATCTAATATAAATCACATGATAGACTGTGCATGGTTCTGCAAACATGAGGACGTATTTTGAAGCAACACTGGCCTTATGTTTAGTAATCAGAAACTAGTAAGAAAACAACTATCGTAAAACGATCATATTTGACTTGACAACTTTAAATACTGTTGGGAAGATTAGGAGCAATATACTGAAGCAATGAATCTGTGGTTGGTGGAGGAAATGATCATTTTACGGGCAATTTCCTCAAAGTAAATAAGAGCTATAATGCCTTTCCTAATGCGACCAAAACTTTACACCACTAAACACTGTGTGTAACCATTGTCTGTCTGTAGGATCCAGATTTGGTAGACAGACTTAAAATTCATTCTTTACAAAGCCAGAAATAACACTTGTAGAATCGTTCAAGTTCATTAATGTCATTCTGTGTAATGGAAACCCTGAAATCTAATTGCATTATGGTTTGGCGCCTAAATTGGTGGGAAAGTAGGCCATGTGTTTTTAAAAGACTTTTTAACGCAAAACCCGCTTCTGCATCAGTAACAGTATTGAGGCAATGTTACTGGAAAATGATGATGATGATGATGATGATGATGATGATGAGGATGCATTTGGGAAAAAAAAGAGGCAGTGCAAAACAGGCGCTCTTACTATAACTGCAATGTCTGAGAGAAAGGCAAGAACTAATTAAACAGAATTTGAGAGAGACTGCATGGAAGCAGAAGGCTAATTAGAAGGTGAAAAATGACAGAGCGAAAAAAAGGGCAGGGTGTGTTGATCTGAGGTGGGAACAAGGGCGAATAAGTGGGGAGGGTGAAACAGAACAAGAGCCAAACTGGTAATTCAGAGTAAGTGCTTGACTTTACTCCTGCAGTTGTGTGCTGCATAGTGTTCTCAACTGGGTGTATGTGAGTGAGAAAGTGTGTGAGTGTATGAATGAGAGAGGGAGCGAGAGAGAGAGAGAGAGAGAGAGAGAGAGAGAGAAATGGTGCCTCTATACAAAAGGGATCAAGGGAATGTGATTTGGCAAGTGCCAGAGCACTAGGGGTCCATTCAAGAAGAAGACGGGCACCAAGCTGAAACAGCAGGCGTGCACTAATAAAGAGTCCCCAAAACTTTTATTGTGTTGAACGTGAAGAGGACAAGGACAGAAAGATAAAAAGAAAAAGGCGTACTGGCAGAAGGGACTGTCTGGATTAATCTTAGTTTTTGTTTGTAGGGCAGAGGAACAGTCTTTTACTCTTAAAGTTCCTCTAAGGAACGAGTACCGTAAGTCTTCATCAACTCGCTAATACTTCAGTACTCACAGAGAGTGAAGGAGAGCAACCTTGCGATGAAGAGACCTCACGATTACAGCTCTCCAGACTCAGACACCGATGAGCTGATTGATGTCGGACAGGAGGACAGTTACTGGTGAGGACTGCGCTCACACACATGCATACCTGCAGCTCACTTATCTATATCGAAGCATCCTGCAGATGGCACTGCCCAGTGAGTGCGACTGCTTCACGGATCACTGTGTGTTGTTATTTATAACAGGGAATTTCTGTTACCGTTGGGAATCCAGCTGTGACTTTCTAAAGTAGTAAATACTGATCAGAACAAAGTTAAAGTACAATGAAAAAGTAGTTGAAGTACAATGAAATTTTAAGGATTCGTTTCCTTTGGGTTTAAAAGACCAACTTTTGACTTTCAACTGTTCTTAAGCAAGTTTAAAAATTTCATAAATTTCAAGTCTTTTAGTTTTAAATAACTCAAAACAGTCACACTGTGTGTGTCTTAATAATTATCATACATTTGTGAAAATGTGTGTTTATAAATTATTTGGTCTTTACATAGCAGCTTATTAAATTAAATTGCACAAATGACACTTAAAGGAGGTTCTCATCTTTTCGATCAATTAGCAAACAATATCCATTGTCAAAATAAAGCAAACAACGTTATAAGAAGCAACATGTGTAAATATTCTCATAAAACGACTATGCTTTTTAGGTAAAAACCTATTTTAAAATAATAGCCATTTAAAAAAGATAACATTCATTTATGGATTAGTCAGAGGAAGGAGATATCATCAAATCACACAAATGAGAGTCCACTGCGCAGGCCTGAGTTCACTTAACTAGCTGGTATTAGGGTATCGATCAAGATGGAGTGAGAATGTTTGGTATATTAAAGCCTGCTCTTTTCTATTTCACTTTATGTCTAGAATATCTGGGGTTATTTTGTTGTTCTATTAGAATAAAGAGCATCTTGAGTTAGTAGGTGCTGATTTATTGATGCATATTAAACCAAACATTTTTGGAGGGTACCATTCAGTTTTCAAATTTCTTTTTTCATTTTCCCATTTTTTTTTACCCATTTAGACAGTGAAACTGCATTTAACACCATTAGGAGATGACAAATTGCCATTTCTACCTTTTTTGTTTAAAACAAAAACAGATTTTAAAGCATATTTAACTCTGGCATTTGAAAAGATTTAGATATTGATTAGACACAAATTCTAGATATTGAAGGGTAAAAATCAGAGAAAGATCATAGCTCATAAATCAGTGTGAAGGTAAAGGGTACCAACTTAAAGATTTTTCATTCCTCACGGATGTTGGATGTACCCCTTTTCACTCATTTCACTCATTTATTGCCAATAAAAAGGGGATTTAAAACTTTCTTATTTTCTTATTTTCTTTGCAACAGGCAATAAGACGGTTTTATAAGTACATGATTCAAAGTTGACATGTGCAAGTCATGCACAGCCATCAAAGCATGTGCTGCTCTGTGTCAAAAGTAATAAATATCATTTCTGGTGTTACATTGGGTTTTAGTTTGAGGATCAAACGTCATAACATAAAGAGCGTGTCTCTGATCAATTACAGTCTTTAGACGAGAGTAAATATGTGTAAGTCACCAAGAATACAAAGGCAAACAAATAGTGTAATGTTTCTGGAAGACAGAATAGAGGGCCAAAGCAAACCAGATCCACACTGAAAAATCATTTAGGGGATTGAAGAAGACTGAGTGCCTGCATGCAAACCCCACTGTTCTCGCGTGCCCTACAGATATGTGATCATCATGGCTCCTTGGCTTCACAAAACAGATTTTTTTTTTCAAATGCAAGAAGCGTAGCATATCAACCAAGCACTCGTGTGTCTCGCTGTACTCTGAATTAAATTAGATTGAGTTTGATGATGTGCAACTCTGTTTCTGTGTTGTATTAAGTACTATAATGACAACAATATGCAATGACATCAAAGCTTTAATCTCCCCCTCTCCCCCTCATTTTCTGTATTGCTGTCTCAGTCCTGTCACTGGATCCATGTCTCCCGGCAGTACTTCACAAATCCTGGCCCGTAAAAAGAGAAGAGGGGTGAGTTCATTTTTTCCCCTTTAATTTTATCACGTTCTTTGCTTTGTTTTTGTAGAATATGGATTCTGTTCTGAGAATCTGAATATTTGCCAGCTATGGTTGTGAAATTCAATGTCCAGCAATTATAAAGTATGCTTCTAAAATATTCGGTCGCTTAAATTCTCAGGTGATTGAAAAGAGACGCAGAGACCGAATCAACCACAGTCTGTCTGAGCTAAGAAGACTTGTTCCCAGTGCTTTTGAGAAACAGGTAAGAGCCTCAGTGGTCTGTATGCTATACCTGGTTTGGTTTTAACACCGGACATACATTTAGATTTCTTCTTTGCAGGGCTCATCCAAACTAGAAAAGGCTGAGATACTTCAAATGACAGTGGATCATCTTAAATTGCTACATGCAATGGGGTCAAAAGGTACATTTACTACATATATATCTATTCCTATACTATACAGATAAAAGCATTGTTTAAAATGTTAAATATTTCTAAAAAATATATGAGTAATTTAAGTTTATACAATTAAGTATATGGTTTCAATTGTTTCTGAATGGGGCGGCACGGTGGCTTAATGGTTAGGCGCTAGGAGAGGATTAAACAGAAGAAAATGAATGAATAAATGATTTGGAATGACAGCTTGTACAGAATTTTAATCTTAAATCCGCTGTTTTACTAACTGAGATGAATTGGAAGGTTGATTGTAACCCATGTCATCCTAGATGGCAGTTATTCAGTTTCACTGCTGAACAGGATAGGCACAAATTCCTAAAACACAATTAAATATTTCCAAAAGCCTTCCAATATATAATAATATAAGGATCCTACAGTTAGAAAGTGTTTGGGGTAAATCCTCAAAATGTTCAATAAAAGTTGGATTTTTAATGTAAAGTGTCTGTATAGGCGGCACGGTGGCTTAGTGGTTAGCACGCTCACCTCTCAGCGCTAGGGATTCCCAGTTCGAAACCCCATCTGGGTGGAGTTTCCATTTTCTACCCGTGTCTGCGTGGGTTTCCACCGGGTTCACCGGTTTCCTCCCACAGTCCAAAAACATGGATCTAGTCAATTGAATTCTCCAAATTGCCTCATATAGAGTGTGTCTGTGTGAGTGAGTGTGTGCCCAGCGATAGATTGGCGCCCTGTCCTGGGTCTATCTGCCCAGCGCCCAAAACGTTCTCCCCTGGATGGGCATGGGGAACCCCACCGTCGACCCTAATAGAGGATAAAGCGGGAGATAATGAATAAATGAATGAGTGTACTTTTTTAACTATTTATTGTATTCCTGTTTAGTGACTTATTAAGCGTGTTTCTAGCTGTGCATGACACTGTGCCATTGTTTCTTTTAAAGGTTATTTTGATGCCCGTGCACTAGCAGTGGACTACAGAACACTAGGATTTCGAGAGTGTGTGGGGGAGGTTGTGAGGTACCTCAGATCTTTGGAAGGCACGGAATCTTCAGACCCAATTGCTGTGCGCCTGGTGTCCCACCTGAATCACTGTGCTAGTGAGCTGGACCCTGTCCACCAGAGCTCCCCACCTCTGGCCTTTCCTACATGGTCCTGGGGTTCTTTCCCACAGCTCAGTGCTTCATCCAACGCCATATCGTCCTCCCATTTCTCTCAAGCAAGCCATAGAGACTTTACCCCTCATGCAACTGCAGCCCTCCTTGGCTACCCCTCACCAGCTTTATGTGTGGCACCTCTGGGAAACCAAGGGGCACTTCTGAGCCCAGCACTCTCTCCGGTGCACAGAAGGCCTTCTGTTCCTTCACACCATCACAGACTGGCACAGCCACCCACAGAAGGGCCTAATATCCCCTCACCTCTGCATCCTGCCCCACCCCCTGCTGCTAGGTCCCCATCCTCCCCAACCTCTTCTTCAGTTTCCTCCACCAGTTCTTCCGCTGGTCAGCCTCAGGTTTCTTTCAGACCTTTTGTTCCTTTGGGTTCTGCAGCCCCACTGGTCAGGATCAGCAAGTCAGTACAAGGTTGGGCAACAGAAATTGGGGCTTTTTAATTCATATCTCACTGCAACTTGTCACAAATATGCACCACTGCCTTACTGGGCCATAAAAACTCTATAGTTTTGACTAATATGACTTTTGGTTATAGCCAAATGGAATAAGAATCTATGCTAACACTTTACCTAAATTGGGTATTTATAATGCATTATAAACACATTTATTAAGCTTTATAAAGTATTCGTAATACTTTATAATACTTGTCATAAGCCATTGTTATTTTCCATAGATGTACTTAACCATATTCATAAAGTGTTATAAGAACATGCCATAAGGCTTTATAACAAAAAGTGACATAATGCATTATAAATGAGGACTTATCTATTCATTAACTTATTATAGAGCCATATAATATTTGTGTTTAAAGAAAGCTTTTCCTGAAAATGACTTTATAAGTGCTCAGAACTGTTTATAAAAGCTTATAAGCTCTATTTAAAAAGCAAAATGTTGTCATTAATTACCTCTTTGAAAGAGACTACATACATAATAGTACATAATGACTTATAAAAGCTTGTAAATGCTCTTTACAGACTTTAAGTAAGGTGTAATCATCTTGTTTTAAGTAAAAATTGGTTAAACATCCAAAAATTCTAAAGTTGAAATAAGATAATATTACAATGCATTATGTCACTTTGTGTTATAAGGCCTTATGTCAAATTGTTATAAAAATGTATGACTATGATTAAGAAAATATATTTACATTAACAAATACTTATGACAAATGTTATAAAGCATTATGAATACTCTATTAAGCTTTATAAATGCAGTTATAATACTTTATCAATACCAGATTCATAGAAAGTGTTACTGAATCTCTTCCCTTTTTGTCATGGTTAACTTTTGTAGATCTTTTTAGTTCTTTAATTAGCAAAGTAAAACAGGATTTCCTTAAATGTCTCTTTGATATAACTAAGAACACTGCATAAACATATTGAAACTTTCTTTACTTGGTGTTTTATGTTGTGTTAGTCAAGCACTGACTATCAAATCACAAATTTGGGGTGAAGTTATATTATAGCAAAAAAATCAAAGGACAGCCACAACCGCACTCCTTAAGGAGTGCTGTAAATGAGGGGGTGGTTAGATTTCCTAAAACAGACAAAGGCCCACAAATATCCTTGAGTAAAAAGGCAAATCAGGTCATGGCCCTAGTTTTTACTCAGAGGTACATTTCCAAGTATTTCACCTTGCACAGTTCCTTTATAAATCATTTATATTCATTATTCATTATTAAGAGCAGCTTTCAAAACCGAAGGTATGGATGTTAATGCTTAATTGACATTTGATTTATTATTAATAGAGGTTAAGTCGAAAATAAATTGAAAGGAATTAAGTCTTGCATATTTTTGTTACAGTGAGTGGGGCTGTTTTTCTGTCAATGGGACAAATTCATGTGAAAGATTCAAACTGTACAATGCAACTGTGACACTGCGCTGGGGTTGAACACCACAACGCCATTTATGTATCAGTTAAAAAGCCAACATTCTCCCCCTCTTCCTAAACTGAGGCAGGTTCTTCAGTCTGGCGAGCATGCAGGGTTCTTTCTCCCTGGCACTTTGGGCTTCAGTATTGTGGTTAGTAGTGGCAGGACAGGTGGCCTAGGAAATGCAAAGCGTGCTGGTGTCTAGGACTTCTGGTGGGTCTGGAACTTTGGCTGTGGGGGCTATATTCAGTGTTTGGTTATTCTGCAGGTTGGTTATTTCTTGCGCTTATATCAAAGTTGATTTATGTAGCCTATTAGGCAAATTTTGTTAATTCTGTTGCCAAATTTTGCCTGTTCCTGCATCAATGTGATTTTTTTTAAATAAAGACTTTTATTGATGTATGTTTTATTGGTCTCAGTCATAAAAATCTTTTGGCAGTCCTTTTAACTTTATACGTAAACTTGTTAATATGAAACTACTCACTGCATATGATTCAGAATTCAGAGGTGGACGAAATATGGTGCTACTGGCATACTGCCTGCACTTGCTAACTGCAGGTGAGCCAAAGGTATCCCTCATAAAAAGATTCATATGCCCCAAATGTCTTACAACTGGTTTATTTTTGGTAGCCTTATGTCACTAATACTTATATATATGAGCCATGAGTGACCCGAATATGCGAAAACTCATATGATCCACATCTTGTGAACGGGAGCGATCTGCTTAAGTATCACCAGTTCATGCGACAAATGGGCCAAATAAATTTGATATCTGGGTTGCCACAGATTGGTTCCTTGTGGAATTTGTGGAACAAGGAGAGAAATTCTGACTAACATAGCACTTTAGCCAAACTTTAGGTTTGGTGATTCATTTTGAGATAGGAATGCTGCAGGGTGGAGGCTGTCAGGGAGAAAACCTGATGCTTGATACATGATATTTAAACATTTTCATATGTTTTTTATTAATTTATTATCTTATGCTTACTCCTCTACTAGAGTCACAGGGGGGTTCCCCATGCCCATCCACGGGAGAATGTTTCAGACACTGGGCAGATACACCCAGGACAGTGCGCCAATCTCACTGGGCACACTCACACAGAGACACACATTATATGGGGCAATTAAGAGCATCTAATTTACATTGAATTCATGTTTTTGGACTGTGGGAGGAAACTGGTGGAAACCCACACGGACACGGGGACACATGGCACACATGGCAACTCCATGCAGATTGGCATTTGAACCTGAATGCCCAGCGCTGAGAGGCGAACGTGCTAATCACTAAGCCACCCATATGTTTTTCAGAATTACTCTTTTTTGTTGTGCATTCACTGTGATGCCCACACACAGTATGGTAATCCAAATACATTTATATGAAGCACATATTGGCTTCTTCCTAGTGACATATGACTAGGGCTCTATTAATGAATAAGTGTTGCATGATGTGTGGTAGTGACCACGAGTACAGCGATGCATGAAATGTATACAATACCACCAGCATTAAATACCTCAAAGGAAAAATACAACTTCAAAGAGAAATGATGTGAAATGATCATTTTGAAATGCATGAATGGATGCATGTTTTTTTTTTGTTCATATTTCAAAAGAAGTGTGCATATGCATATGTGGAAACATGTGAGTGTTTCTTTATTTCAGGCTGTGGTGGATCCATGTCTCTGTAAAAGCTGAAACGTCGGTCTGCAATGCAGCAGCTCGACGAGTGGCGCTCTGGATGTGGGTAGAAAGTGTATACTTGTGAGTTTGCCTTGCTGAATGTTTAGACTCTCTCTCGTGTGACTGATGTGTGTTTGTAAGTGTGTGAATCTTTTCTGGCCTGCACTTATATGGGCAGCAGAGTCAGACTGCCACCACAGCTTCCAGCTTGGGCCACCACAGTCAATAAGAGGCAAGCTTTCCCACGGGGAGGGGGTCCCTGACCTGAACTTCGGAGATTCTCAAAAGCGCAGTGAAGTAAATCTTCATACAAGAATACAAGTCACTGAATACATGCAGAAAAAAGGTCTGAACAGAGTGATGTACAAATTTGCCACCAATTAGCAATTGCCTTTAATTTATCAGAATGTTATTCATGAAAAAAAGGGTTGAAACTGCTGAATGTCCAGTGATATGAACTTTTAGTCAGCATTCTGTAAGCTCTGATAAAGGATTAGAAGATGACGAACACAAACTGTGTAGGAATAAATGAAATCATGGAACAATAAAGTAGAGGCATCTTAAAGAATGCAGTGCAACACAATAACGCACCACCACCATGCAAGTGTCATTGCCGTGCAAAACACGCTCCCATTCAAAAAGCATCTGCATGTGGTGAGCATCTGTATGGGGTCCTGACCATTAGAGATCAGAGTAAAGGGAATTAACATAGTATGCAGAGAAATAAAAGTGACCTTTGATTTGTGCAATCACAAGTGAATTAAGCTTAAATAAATAAAAAATAAAAAAATTGTAAAAATGAATCAGAATACTTTATTAATCCTCTGGGAAAAATTGCAGTTGCCACAGATACCCCATTTATGGTGTTATAATATACAAAGACTAAAATTAAAAAAAAAAGATAAATTATTACAAACTAAAAAGTACTAAAAGATAAAGTACTAAAAGATAAAGTACTAAAAACAAATTTATTTTTAAAAAGTAAAAAAAAAAGATTATAAAGTAACAACAACTTTTCTTCTTTACAATAGATACAAATACAATACAAAAGAGAAGCCAGAATTCAAACTAGAAACAAACAATACGTTCATAGAAAAACACCAGAAAAGCTCAACTAATACCAGTTTTCAAATGTTAAATTATAAAAAAAAATGTCTTAAGCCTTTGCTTAAAATTTTTTTTTTGACTCAGCACTCTAACATTTAGAGGCAAGGAATTTAACAACCTAGATGCATAAACAGAAAACGCACTCTCCCTTCTATTTCCTCTTTGTCTATGGGACAACTAATTGCCCTTGAATGGACGATCTTAGAGCCCTGGCACAAGAATAAGGCGCTAAAAGATCAGAAATACAACCATCAAGCATGCGCACTACATGTGCATGTGCATATATATATATATATATATATATATATATATATATATATATATATATATATATATATATATATATATATATATATATATTAAAGCAATAACTGGTGATGGGGTTATGCAAAATCACCACATTATGCAAAACAGGTTTTCTGTACTATTGAGAGCCAGAAAGCTTCTGCCATCTTTATGCTTAGCTAATTTAAGATGGACTTAGTTAATGTGTTTTATTGGTTCTAAATATTCCAAATATACTTTAAAAACCATGTGCTTTGGGTTCTCTCAGCTAACAAGGAGAGAGACCATCTGGTTTAGCAGCACACTGTTCAAATACAAGCATGGTGTGCAGCGGTATTGAGGCACATGGCATGCGTTACTCGCACAACTGAAAAAAGGCACAATAATGATCAATCACATAAATCATATTTGCAGTTTTCAAAGCAGCATGTGCACGTTCGATTAAAAAAATTGTCCACTTACATAATTATTCATATAGTTCACATAGAGCTTTGTGGCCTAATGTCATCATATCCTAAGCGTGTTAAAACAGGCATTGATTCCTAATTCATTTAACATCCAATGATACCATGTTAAATACCATGTTAAATATTATTATTATTATTATTATTATTATTATTTTTACCTTTTTCTTGTACATTTTAAGCAGTTAACATTACTATAACCCTATATTTGGATTCATCCATCAAGTTTAATTAAGTCTTGTGAAAATGCATTTGTTGTTCACTGTCACATAAAGGTTTTACTGCCCAAAAAAAGAATAATACAGTGGGAAATCCCCATTTAATAGGAATGCCGTGTATGTCAGAAATAATAATAATACATTGTCCATCATTATAGACGCAAAACAGTTCAAACCAAAGAGAATGCCAGTGGTTGCAGATGCAGCAAAAACACTTTTACGTCGGTTTTCTTTCATGGATTATGACTGTCAACTAAATTCAATCAAACAACAGAGGTTCAAGTATTTACAAATAAACTGGGAGTTTTGGGGGCGGGTAGCTAGAAACCTCATCATCTGGAGCCGAGCTGCAGTTGTTATTTATTACCAGAATACCAAACTCCAGAAAGTCAAGAACGCTCCATAGCATGAGAGCAGATTCAAACTCAAAACACACAACACTTAAAATAGAAAAACTCAGGACTGATCCTGGAATATTTTCAATAACAATATAGCAATCCATATCCAAACATTATGCAACAAATGAATAAATAAACTTCGATGTAAAACATTTAATAAACATTATAAGGCTAAAAACAGTATGTCATGCATCATCATCAAATATATTCACAGTTTTATATAAATATTTTAAGACGTTTCATAAAAAGTGTAATTATATTAAAAGTATTCAAAACATATTTAGTTCATTTCATATAATTTTTTACTTCGTACTCAAAAAATGTACATTTATTAATGTTTCTACTAATTACAGGACATAATTTAAAAAATAAATCTTGATAACAAAAAACTTCCATATTTTACAGTAAAAAATAAAAGATCATGTTTAAAACTTTGAATATGCTTTTACAACTGCAATCTGACAATAAATATTTTGTTATTATTAATTTCTTAAAATAATATTGCTGCACATGCAAACAGAAAAATCAGGAGGCAATGGAGGGGTGCATTTATTACAAATGTCTGGTTTTATACTGTATAATAAAATAAATTTGCAATATTAATTACATTTTTTTAATCATATTTTTTAAGTAAGAAAATGGTGTGTTTTTGTTGTCCTTGTTAATTATCTACAGTATGAACATTTGCTTTACTTTGACTTAAGTAAAATAATTAAAAATGATTTGGAATCTTTAAAGAGCCAGTGCAAATCCTAATCTTATGCTAGTGTATAGGATTAGACTTGAAAAGCAGGAGCAAACATGGGTGATAAACTAGACATGACAACACAGTTAAATTTTGTTACTCACCATAATTGATTTAATCTTGGATTATATTTCAAGTGATGACTTCCTACCCACTGCATATTAACCTAAAATATATAAAAATACAAGTAAATATATATATATATATATATATATATATATATATATATATATATATATATATATATATATATATAGTGATCATATTGTGACTGAATTCAAAAAGCTACAAAAAGTGTACCAGACATATAAAACTAATTTATTAACCATAGAAGAAATACAATAATGTAATATAATGATATAATTTAAATATAAACATAAAAGCTATTATATATTTAAATAATACATCAGTGGTTATGACCCCCTGATGTCAAGAGGCCACAAAGCAGATTCCATTCCATCATAGTGGATCAGACAATCTTACATTCATTTGATTCAATGAAACCAATGTGCATGGAGGAAACCCAGCTTGACAATTGGCAAGAATATGTCAAACTCCACAGTTTTATATTAACCTTTAAATTAATGTCCTGGAATCAAATGAATTTCAAAACTTTATTTAAATATCTTGAAAAATGTAAGATTTTTTGGTGGTTAAATGTAAGAAATATATGAACTTCAGTATATTTATTAGTATTTATAAAGTATTTCTTTATATTGTTTCAAATCATCTTTACTGTTGTGTATTCCTAAACACTCATAGGACACTCTCTCTGCTCCAGCATCAAATAAAAGCTCCCTGATATGTTTGATTTTTTATGATGAATCCCTGTAAAGGACCAAGACCCAGAATAAAACCATCCTTTTATAGTAATGTGGAAGTGTTAACAGGTGTAAAACAACAATGCTGAAAATGTGAATAAAGTAACTTATTTAAGGTCATTTAAGGTTCTCTGGTCAGTAGATACTTTTTAAAATTACAAAGCCACTAAATTGGTTTTAATTGTACCAAAACCAATATTTGAATTGTTTCAGACCATTAATTAAGGGTAAATAAATGATGGTAAAGTTTTTAATGTTGTGTGTCATAATATATTTGACCTATTTATGATATTTTAGTGCCCAGCAATGGATTGGCGCCCTGTCCTGGGTGTATCTGCCCAGCGCCCGAAACATTCTCTCCTGGATGGGCATGGGGAACCTCACCGTGACCCTAATAGAGGATAAAGTGGTACATAATAGATGAATGAATGAATGATATTTTAGCTTACTCATGACTACCATCTTGAGGTTAGAAGAACGTTTTCAGGAGTGCAGACGCTGGAAATAAATAGAGAAAAAAACAGATACACACACAATATATATATCATTCATTCATTCATTCATTATCTTCCGCTTATCCTCTATTAGGGTCGCGGTGGGGTTCCCCATGCCCATCCAGGGGAGAACATCTCGGGCGCTGGGCAGATAGACCCAGGACAGGGCGCCAAACTATATATATATATATATATATATATATATATATATATATAATGTACTATATATATTAAAGGGTTTAAATGACCTTTCTTCTTTCGAACAGTGCTGTCATTTCTGTATACTTTTCAGACACCTGTTTTTCAGAGTTCAGGTCCAGGGCAAAGAGTTGTTTCCTGGTCATAGATATGCACCACTGAGAAACACTGATTAAAGAGGAGTAAAGTAGGAAGTAATTGGTGCTGAATGGTGACTTTGATTTCCAGCACTTAGTTCTTCTTGGGTTTTAGTGCTGGAAACTTTTGAACTTTTTGTTTTCCCCTGGATTGGAATGATTTGGAATCAGCGGTTCAGCTGATTTATTTTACAAAATGCATTGTTTCTAGTGTATTACTGCAATTACCACAAATCACAAAACTCACATCATTAAATGCTTAACATTTATTGTATCATGCATGTTAATGGTGTGTTAGTATGTGTTGCATCGGTATGACTGGATCAGAGACAGCAGTGCTGGAGTTTTTTAATTTTTTTTTTTTTTTGTGTGTGCATTCTTCTATCAAACACATCAATCTTAATAGGCAGAGGTGTACAATCAGAGACAGTAGTTCATTTATTGCTGCACAGTTATATTAGATTTCCTCTACTCCTTTATTATCGCTCACTGGATGCTGCTGACAGGAGGCTGAATGCTGGACATTTTTGGTTAGTGAATTATTCTTAGTCCAACAGTGACACTAAGGTATTAAAAAGCCCTCAGCAGCAACAATGTCTCTGAGCCACTTTAAATGCAACACAAAACAAACACCAGTATCACAACATTATTGCTGCAATGCTAATAATGATTGAACACTCAAATTATACGTGCTCTCAAAACCCCTTCCCCCCATCCTGCAGGATTGGTGGTCTGATCATTACTAATTAAACTGAACTAACTAGGTATGATAAAAATGAACTACATGCTGCAGTTTTGCACCTACAAAGTGTATTTATATAATAAAGTGAAGCTTAAAAAAACAATGAATATTACTGGTGAGTATGTCAGTTGACCAGGAGATGGCAGCAGAACTCATTTTACAAAGTAATAATTGAACAGACGTCAGAAAATTTGGATGACGTATCAGGTTATTGATTGACTCCAAAGTGTGAAAAATATTAGTTAATTCATTCATTATCTTACACTTAATCCTATATTAGGGTCGTGGGGGCAATATAAAGGCAATTTAAAAAGGGGCAATTTAGAGCATCCAATTTACCTTAAATCCATGTTTTTGAACTGTGGGAGGAAACCCACAGACACAAGGAGGACATGAAAACCCCAAACAGATCGGAAATCAAACCTGGATCCTTCTAAAGATAAAGACATTTCGAGGTTTGGAACAAAGATAAAAAACTGATCCAGTAACAACTTGGATGGCAGTATAATGTCTTCATTTGAAAAGAGATGGTTACTTTGTCTGACGTGATTATGGTTCCCTTAATAACTAATGAAGATGTAAAAGTAGACTGCTTCTGCAATCAGTCTTACCTTTCTCTTCTTCATGTCTGAAAGGCAGCAGCTTTTCCAGATCATGAGGGTTATGTACCGATGCAGTGCTGTTTTCCTCTGTTGTAAATATACATTCACTAGCCATAAAAGTCCTTATTTTAACACTCACTCTCTATCCATCCATTTATATTGGGGTTGGCGGAGTGCAGAGCGCCAATTTAATCACTGGACACACACACTATACTATATTGGGCCAATGTGGAGCAGGCAATTTATTTGATTCCATGTTTTTGAATTGTAGGAGGAAACCAAAGAGCCTGGAGAAAACCCACACATGGAGAACATGAAAATTCCACTCAGATCAAGATTTGAACCTGGATTCCCAGTGCTGAGAGGCAGGCATGCAAACCACAAAGCCATGGTGTCGCCCTATTCACTCTCAATTTTATCAAAAAAAATCTGCTGTGGAGGTCTTGACCATTAGGAAGGGGGACTGGGGACAAAAATAAATAAATAAATAAATAAATAAAAATCAACTAAAGATTATAATTATAAAACTGCCTTAAATGGCTTTATAATGTGGTTGTTAAGTATTTTGATTTTTTATTTATCAATATTTTGGAAATATATTTTAATGTTCACCACTGCAAAATGGTGGAATGATCTTCCCAACTCTGCCCGTAAGGCAGTATCACTAAGCAGAAACTACTGAAGACGCATCTCTTTAACAAACACCTGTTGGGGGGGATAAAAGCGTCTGCTAAATGACTAAATGTAAATGTAATGTAAATGTTAATGATTTCTGGCCCAGCTTCACCCAGATTACAAGTGGACTGATCTTTATACAAAGGTAAATAATTGTTCATATTGTGTCATCTCATTACAATATTTTTTATGTAATGGAGAGGTGCATTGTTTTTATCATTTAACTATTTTGTCTTGCCCTGAAATCATGTTGCAAATGATGTGCTGACAATCTCAAAAATTACAATAATAAAATTACAATAACATTCAAAGTTAGAAAACTGCAACATTGCTTTAAGACAATGCACTTATGTAAAATGTACTATGAATAAACTTGAACTTCGATTCAAAGTCACTCGAGCTTTGAAATATCATCTTTGTTTTTGGCAAATCTGACAGTGACTGAAAAAAAACGCAGTCAGTGGCCAGCTGGAAACAGAGGATAGACAAACCTATAAACTGCAATGTGTTTTGGCTTCCACTTGTGATCCAATCAACCAACACACTTCTTTTTAAACAAGTTTAAACATGGCCATTACTAATAAAGACACTTTGCATTAACAGCATAAACAAAGCCACACAAACTTGTATTGGTATACTGGTGTCATTTTAATCATCAGAGAAATGCAAACAGAAAAAAGGAGCAGCATGGCACCACTGCTTTCTATTTTGCTATAGAAAGCTGAGCTATGCATGAAATATCACAGCTTCTCCCTAAGCTCTTTCACAATTTCTATCAGCACATGTCTCCCTATAACATCTTCACGATATAAAGACCATTCATTTAGTCTTTCAACAGAATTTTATTCTCTGTGAATGATCCATTTACTGGGGCAGCAAAGCTTTGGCTTTAAAGGCAAAGAGAAAACAGTGGAATATCCACCTGTAAGCATCATATTGCGTTAGTTATAGATACATTTCTTTATATACGACTTTAGCTTATAAAAGGAGTAATGTTGCTTTTAGCAAACCATAACGGCTTTTCGAAAAAATGATCAGAGATCATCAATTAATTTTAGAGCCCCAACCATCAGTCACAGATTACAAGAGCTTACATGACTGGGTTCAGACAGGCTTGAAGTAGTGGTTAATATAAAAAAGATAATCTGCTATTGTAGCTATACAGTCTTAAGCAAAAGTTTGTGTACCCCTGGGCAAATAACATTTCATTGATTGGTAGAGAACACGTCCACCATATGAAATCTGTTTCATTATATACCAACCTTCTTCTGCTGAATTTAATTTATTAGAAAAAACATTTAATATGTAAATTTAAGATTTTTATAGGTTATTTAACAAATAAATAGCTATTGTGCATTTAAGAGATTTCTTCCATAATTCTTGACTCTGGTAAAGAAGAATTCCTGTTTGATGGGGGTATTTACATAAAGTGACAAAAAGGTCAAAAAAAAAAAAAAAAAAAAAAAAAAAAAAAAAAAAAAAAAAAAAAAAAAAAAAAAAAAA
>JAFMOD010000750.1:339892-401102 GCA_019802435.1 Corydoras maculifer
AAAAAAAAAGAGAAGCTTATTAATTCCTTAAATCTAAAAACTTTATTGCTGCAGTGTGTTGAAAGTGATATGTAACCAGCTCAGTTCTCACCTGATCTGGAAAACGCTGACTTAAAACCTGTTCTGCAAACTCCTGGTTCTCAAGCTCTTCACCATTAGAGTGGCAGCTGGGACTCGGTACCTCTATTCCATGGCTTTCAAGAATAGCAGCCTCTGAAGTATGAAATCGGGTGTTAATGAGGATTTAGAAAAAGTGTAAACAGAATACAAATCAAATCAAATACACATGATTGAACTGCAATTGAACTGTATGGTTAAATCAGATGCATGCTTATTTTTGTCCAACACGGTTTAGGTCAACAGTCCAATGCAACATCTTTTAGTTTTCCAAACACTGGAAATGCTGGTTTTAATGTAAAAGAATAACATGTTAATTTGCCACAGCGGATAATAGACCCTGCAGATTTTAAAAAACAAAACAGAAAGCAGGTTTTCCATCCATTCATTATCTTCTGCTTTATCCTCCATTAGGGTCACAGGGGAGAACGTCTCAGACAAGCACAGAAACACACTCTATATGGGACAATTTGGAGAATTCAATTGACTTGATACATGTTTTTGGACTGTGAGAGGAAACTGGAGAACCCGGAGGAAACCCACGCGGACATGAGGAGAACATGGAAACTCCACCCAGATTGGGATTCGAACCAGGAATCCCTATTGCTGAGAAGAGAACATGCTAACCACTAAGCCACTGTGCCACCCTGGAAGCAGATTTTATTTTTTGTTTAGAAATTAAAACAAACAAAATGCTTTAAAAAATGAACAGCATCTCACCTATGTTTGCACGTCTCTTCATCTCCTTCCTGCGATTGGCAAACCAGTTGTAAACTTTGAGTGCAGTGACTCTCTCAAATTCAGAGAGTTTACAACCTGGAATTAAATTTTCAGCAGAGCAAAGAATCTCCATTCAATTTAGTGGAATAGTATTCCTTCAGCTTTGCAAAGATATTTATAACTACATACATACAAAGAACATGAAATATCCCGTACCTGGTTTCTGGATGACGGAGTTGCAGGCGTTGGCAATCTCCTCTCGTTTGGCTTCATCTGGATACTGATTTTCAATAAAGAAACTGGAAATGACACTTAACAGATCAGACCACTAAAGTTGTGTTGACATTTTGTAGGTCATGTTCATATTTGGCACTTTGGGTGTAAGAAAGATTATTAATGGCAAAATATGCCATTTTTAAAAATGACTTCTTGACTACCCAAAAGCCACTTTGGAACTATTTTAATTATGATTTTTTAAAAAGTTTTTTTATGCTTATTATTCATTATCAAAACAAAGACTACATTCAGCTATTAGAAGAAGAGAAAGTAATTAATGTGGCAGAGCAAATAGCTTCCAGAAGGAAAAAAAACCCTCATTAACAGAAATATAGATATGAAAGAGCAAATCATTGTCTCCCATAATGCAGTTTAGTTGATTATGCAGAACCAGCTTGGAAACCTTATTTACAAAAGGTCAGTATGACCGCCCGTATCCTATTCATGTTGGCATCGGTAATTCCACATGGAATTGAATTGAACTAATTCCTCAGGAAGGTGATGAATCAAACTGGTTGCACCTTTTGACTTGCTCAAACATTTAAGCTCCACCCACTCAGCACATTTTTGCATTACTGGAGTTGACTTTTTATATAATATAAATATATCTATTGTATATGCAGTGATGTGAAATACCAGTTTGCTGTTTTAAATGAATACAGGACAAATAATAAGATCTGCATGCACTTATAATATTAATAAAGCAGTAGATCGTTCGTGCATCAAAATTAAACCCTCAAACTTTAAAGGTGATAGCCCAACACGAGCTACCACACCCTGTCCTCTGTGACACCAATCAGATACTTATTCGATAATACATAATATATTTTTAATATTTTTATTATATCATAATCATAATATTGTGATGTCTTACGTTGCTTCTGGGGTTTTAATCTCATGGTTTGGTGCCTTTTAATTCAAATGAAATAATGTAATCTGTTTTCTGTGGTTTTATAAGAAAATACAATTTACATTGTGTTGATTTTATTCATAATGGAAATGTCAACATAGGATTAAGATTAAAATCGATTTCTCAAACATCATCATATATCATTTCATTATAATAATCTTTTTATTCTTACTGTGCCACTGCCACTTTACTCTTTTGTTTTTTTATTTAAATCCTGAGCCACAAATACTTTATTTTTTAAATTATGATTATATTACATTTTAAATGTTTTCATGTTACATTGTTTTCATTAACACAAAAAATAGGGCATCTGTAACTGCTGCAATTTCCCCTGAGGGATTAATTAAGTATGCTGACTCTTATATACAAACAATATACACACACACACTTATCTTGAACTACTGCTTACCTTTCCATAATCGACTGACACTCTTTCCTCCAAGTAAAGCGGCTCCCTCTTCTTAGCCTGAAAGGCCCACCCACAGCAGCCCGTTCTCCTGGGCAACCAGCAACCCTCCAGTCAGGTTCCTCTTTGACCAGTGAGCGCATGGACAGAGTGGCACCTGTAGACACACAGCCTTAACATCATACACTTCTGTCAAATCCATTATATTTAACAGACAAGAACTCCTATCACGGTATGAGATATATACATGATGGAAGTAATAAATCCTCCATTGTGAAAAGTGCAGGGTTTTGATATACAAGTCATTTCACATCCAGCAGATGGAGGCATTAATAGAAGCTTCTGGGCAGCTTGGAAGTTACCTGGTTGGACCTGCTGTGCAGTGTACCAGGGCAGCAGGTGCATCAGGAGTTCTCTCTGTCTACTCCAGGAGGTGTCAGTTCTGCTCCTGGGGCCCTGAGCATGCTGGTTTTCACTCCACCTGAACCCTTTAAGCCATTTAGGCAATCAGAAAACTGTGTGTTAACTAAGATCGTGTCCAACAATTTCTCACTGATAGGTGAATACAGCCTCTATAAGATCACGGAGAGAAACAACCTGTAGTGACAATGTTCCGATCTATACAACTTTACCAGGACGTCAGGGAGCCGAGGGATTAGGTGTGCAGACACATGCTCAATACTGCAGCACTGCGGAGGATTACAAAGCGACATGCTTGGAGCTCTGTTAGCGGCATTACATGGGGCAAAGGCAATATGAAAACCAGCAAGTTCCAGGCCCAGGATCAGGACTGAGAGCGTTGTGCTTAGCAGTACTGCAGAAAAAAGCAAATAGTCCCAAAGGGCTTTAAACCAAATGCTACATTATCAGCCCTTTAACCTCTGTCACATTTACTCTTTTAATGGGGAGTAGATGACTATTTTGGCAGGGTGACAGGCTTTTAAGTTCATTCTGCAAACAGAATGCATGTCTATATACTTTGCCAAAGCCAACATTAACCCAGTAGCATAAACGATAGCAAATAAAACTTATTGGTCCATTATGGCAAAATGTTTTACTGGTCCTGTTTAAAATACTGTATGAACCTGATAAAAGCCCTTAAGGACTATGAACAGCAAGTGAAAGCAGGCATAAAAGAACGAGTGTCCTTGCTAAAAAGTCAATTTAAGGTGAGGTCACCTCTCAATCTCCTTTCACCAACAGACTTCTATTAATCCAAAAGTCAATGTCTCTGTGTAAACTGCAAACCGAGCTCACCTGGGCTGTTTCGCTCCAGCAGGTACCACCGATAAAAGGCTCTACGCTTGGAGTCGCTCATCTCCAGACCCTGCTGCAGCAGCCACTGAGAAATATAGCTCTGACTGATACCTACGGAGATACATTATACACTATTTGCCAAATGCATACATCAAATTACAAGCCCACCAGTGATGGCACACTTTTTAGGACGTACTTCCAACAGATATTGAAGCATGCCTGGTAAAAATCATGGTTGAACAGAAAATGAAACATCCCTTAATTGCCACAAATTTATCAAAATAATTAAATTGAATTTCTTGTGGAATATACGATACCATCCGGTGGTCTGACCCAATCTTAAAATTAGTTGCATACCATTTGTTATATAGTTTGTAGATTTTAGAACCAGGGATTTTTGAGTAGTTACTTGGTATAGGAGCAAAACTTATTTCAGAGTTATTAAAAAGATGATTCATATTCACAGCTAGCTGCTTAGTTACAGTAAAACATGATAAAAAAGGTGAGGCTGGCTCAAGTACCTGTCACCTGCCCGACAATTGCCTGAGAAATCCTCCTGTTATTCAGGAATGCCTTAATCTCCTCCTTCACCAGGTTACTGTCCCTCCTAACACACACAAAACGATAAAAAGGCTTAACAAACATTATAGTACATTTACATTTAGCAGAAGATTTTATCAAAAGCAACAAGTAAGAAAACATTAAGTCTGTAATTAAAAAATAACCAGCTGTGCTGCAGAGGTTTCCTCCCACAGTCCAACAACATGGATCAAGGTGAATAGAATGCTCCAAATTGCCCCATATATAGTGTGTTTGTGTGTGTGCCTGTGTGAGTGAGTGAGTGAGTGTGATGGATTGGCGCACTGTCTTGGGTGTATCTGCCCAGCACCCCCCCCCATGGATCCTTAGCACTCACAGGCGAACATGCTAACCACTAAGCCAACGCGCAACCCTTTTTCATAACTAATGTAACTTATTTTTAAAGAATATGTTTTGTGTTGGGCGGCACGGTGGCTTAGTGGTTAGCACGTTCGCCTCTCAGCGCTAGGGATTCCCGGTTCGAATCCCCATCTGGGTGGAGTTTCCATGTTCTCCCCGTGTCTGCGTGGGTTTCCTCCGGGTTCTCCGGTTTCCTCCCACAGTCCAAAAACATGGATCAAGTTAATTGAATTTTTTTTTTTAATTGCCCCATTTAGAGTGTGTCTGTTTGAGTGAGTGTGTGCCCAGCGATGGATTGGCGCCCTGTCCTGGGTCTATCTGCCCAGCGCCCGAGACGTTCTCCCCTGGATGGGCATGGGGAACCCCACCGCGACCCTAATAGAGGATAAGCGGGAAATAATGAATGAGTGAATGAATGTTTTGTGTTTTGAGTTTATGATCTAAAGCTAACTCTTTCAGCATTATCTTAGTCTACTGCTAAACATTTGTAAATTCATCTGTCTTTAGACACGGCAAGAAAACAGTCAGAGAATCTATACAGGGTTTTAAACTATTGCACTGGCACATTTGAGAATTCATTATTTTTCTTTTAAACCATGAACTGTGGGCTGTGGTTGCTCAGTGGTTAGAATACTGAAACGCTGTCAAGAAGGTTAAAGGCTTATAGTTTGGTGTTGACATTTTGCTCGTTACATCTTTCCACCGACATTAATTGAGGTCCAATCTTGTTCATACACCTCTTTTTTGAGCGTTCTGACCAAAAAAAATCTTTATTCATTTGGAACAGACTAATAGAATGACTAAGTTTTTCCAGAGCAAATCATGATATGAATGAAAAACTCTATGTCAAAAAAGAAGAAAAATTAACACAAATCAAGAAAAGATGAACTTGAATAAAAATGATTTGCTAATACAGTGAGTAAATTTCTTTGGTTAAGATTTCATAAAATAAGAGTTTCAAAAAACTAGATTATTTATCTTAGAAATCTATTCAAATACGAAATAAGATGTGTTACACTTTCTTTCTGTTTTTTTTTTTTTTTTTTGCTGACTTAAAATTTCTTTTTTTTTTTTGCAGAGACTTTATCTTTTTTTTAGAGGATACAGAAGTCAAGATTAGAGACTTTGAGATCAGCAATACCTGAAATTAGTTAAAAAAATGTATAAAAGATCTTATCAGAAGCAGCTGTCTCAGCGTTCCTGCCAGGCCAGCTGACATACTTCAAAGCCTGTAGCTCTTGTCTGATGTTAAATTGATTACTTCCTCCTAAAAAATAAAAAACAGCAGCTTCACAATCAATAAATCTCGTACCTCATGTACTCCTCCACCTTCTCTTCCAGATCCCATTCCTCTTCAGCCAGATCATAGGCAAAGGACCTCTGAACCCCACCAGGTGGGTAAAGAGGTGGGGATGAGGCATCGTAGCTATTGCTGGGGGACAGTGCAGCATCAAGGACAGGGGTCTGTGTGGTGGCTGAGGTGAGTGAGGATGACGAGGAGGATGAGGAAGAAGGTGCAGCTGGAGCTGCAGAGGTAGGAGCCCTGGCTGGGGCTGCGTGATTGTCACAGAAAGGTGTTCGATGCTCTGGGTCTAGCCTTTCCAGAGACTCTAATGCCTGGAGGATCTGAGGTTTGCTCAAGCCCGAGAGCCTGAGCCGCTGAAGTAGGTCGATCTGCTCGATTGTGTAGCGTGGCTCCATGTCGCAATACTCCATCCTGGCATCTGCAAAAAGAGCCAAGTTAATCCTGTGGCAGCTTTATCCCATTTATTTGCATGTCAGGAGGAATATGCGTGATTACAGCAGAGGTGATTTGAAAGTCAAAACAAGAAAAAAAAAAATTATTTAATGCCATTAATTGTGAAAAGCAAGATGTGATCATTTAATTATACACACATACCTTATTTAGGTATATATTTTATTGTATAGGACTATGACTATTGAGAAAAGTAGGTTAGTACCTCACAAATATAAATATTATTCTATAATATACAGCCAAATATGCCAGCCACAAACATCCATTTACATACAGAAAATGCAAGTCATTTATTCGGTTCCTAACCTGTTTATCCCACTAAGGCGCATGAGGGCACTTATTGGGTCAAATGACTATAAACATGACTATGGCTGACGCACAGACTCCCTCATTTAGATGCACAGTTAGAACCGAAGGGAACATTTATTGTAGATTTCCATGTCTCATGCAAAAAACCATGGTGTGTTGTGATCTGGCCTGTGCAGTATGTTCAGAATCCCAATTCACACGTACAGATTTCTTTAACATGCAATGCATAAAGTCGATGCATTGTGACTGCTTGAGAGAAAATGAAAAATAAGCACCACAATGAGCAGCATCACAGCACAATTTAGTTTGTAAAAAATGCAAATTGGATTGTCCCGGTGCTTCATTTTGTGGACTGTTATAACTGGAAAGCTCTTTTTTTATATCTTCCATTTACCTGACTGGCATAATTTTGGAGTACTTGAAAAGACTCCACACAGACATGCAGAGATCATGTTAACTTTTCAAAGAAAGTGCCCAATTATATAAGAGATCTTTTTTGGATTCTTTTTATTAGGAGTCGCCAGAGTGGTGAAAATATATGACTTGGTAACGTTTTAAATCGGCGACCCTTCCTGACTTAACCATTCTATTTATACGAGCTTGAGACTGGCACTGGGAGTGCATTAATAGATACACCTCTAATGGCTGGGACAGATTAGTGTCTCTAATTTCAACTATCATATTAACTATCTCTTTAGATGTTGGAATAAACCAGAGACCCAACCCATGTAAACACAGGGAGAACATATAGAACCCACACTGAACCTCAATGTTAATGCAATCTCTGTCTTATTCTCATTTTCTACCTGTTTCATTCTGTATCAATAATGGGAATATTTGTAGCAGAAACTCATATTGTAAATACTAAGTTGTGTGCATGTGGGCGGACAAACTTTATGATTTAAATTAAACGGAGTTGACGAAGTGTCAAGTTTGCATTAAAAGACATTCAGAATGAATAATAAGGCAACTGTTTGAAAACCTTAGAAAAAGGCTCACCAGTTGTAATGTGTCGTGTCCGCGTGGGTTTCCTCCGGGTTCTCCGGTTTCCTCCCACAGTCCAAAAACATGGATCAAGTCAATTGAATTCTCCAAATTGCCCCATATAGAGTGTGTCTGTGTGAGTGATTGTGTGCCCAGCGATAGATTGGCGCCCTGTCCTGGGTGTATCTGCCCAGTGCCCGGGACGTTCTCCTCTGGATGGACATGGGGAACCCCACCGCGACCCTAATAGGGGATAAAGCGGGAGATAATGAATGAATGAATGAATGAATGAATGAGTTTTGGAAAGTTGACCAAGTGTCAAGACTGCATTAAAAGACATTCAGAATAAATAATAAGGCAACTCTGCTTTAAAAACCTCACACAAAGGCCCACCGGTTGTAAACTGACATGGCATCCACACTATATAAACAAAAACACATACAGAAGTCCTGAAGACACCCCATTCTGGGCTGGGCTGGGCTGGTGATGATTTAGAACTGTGTCCCAAAACTTTTGCACATACAGTGATTATGGGATAAATCTGGATGAATTATTGTGGTTTTCTTTAATGAACGCTATAGTGTTAAAAAGCCTTGGCAGTTGGGAAGTTGTAAGTTTGTGGTTAAGAAACCAGACTTGCGATCTGAATGTCCCTGGTTCAATTTTCGGTCTCACCAAGTACTATGGCTGAAGTGCCCTCAGGCAAGGCACCTAACCCCAATTGCACTTTGCTGCAGTATTAAAGGCTGCCCACCGTTCTTGGCAGTGTGCTAACTTCACTAGTGTGTGTACTAGAGGACAAATTTGTCTGTGTGTAAGAGCAGTATGCAAAATAGATCACTTTATCTCTTATGTCTTGCTTGCACAGTGAAATGAAACTCATATTAATCATGTCCTATAAAGTGGATCTTAATCCTAAATCTTTGCTGAATCGGTTATTCTCACTGAGTGCAGAACATTGTTTATGTACCAAAAACATTTGAACTTGTGCAAGATATTCACAAACATAAATACAGTCCTAACAATGTGTTAATGGTGTCATTATTTTAAGAAACTACTGAAGACGCATCTTTTTAACAAACAATTGGAGAAAAAAAGGGTGGGGGGTGCAGGATCAGATAACTATCAGGTTTGCTAATTCAAGTAAGTTTAAGTAATTTATTTATGTAGTGCTTTTTACAACAGTAAATTGTCACAAAGCAGCTTTACAGAGTTAAAAGCCTTTAAACACCCAAAGAGCAAGCCGAAGCGACAGTGGCAAGAAAAAAACTGTTATGTTGTTATGTTGCTTCAGATTGATAGCCCAATGCCCTAACCATTAAGCTACCACGCCCACTTGTGGTGTTCTGATTTGTAAGTCTCATTTCCAAACTCATAAATGAGTAAATGTAAATGTAAAGAAAGGTGAAACGCGCTCGTACCTGAGAGGTGCGGGGACACGCGTCCCGTGGGGAGCGGCTCGGCGCGCGGAGCCACGGCACGCAGACTCCACTGGCGCATTCTGATCTGATCTTGATTTCAGGGGACTCGAGGGCACGCCTGCGAAACATCACAGTTATCCCACGGTCCTGTCAGCAAACGCGATTTCTAACGGGATCAGACGAGTAGTGCCCTATCTGAAACGAATCCCAAAACAAGTCTGCACACTCGGCAATAGAGGTACTTTAGCTCTGGGCGGTGATTAACATGGGCTTAGTGGTTAGCATGTTCTCAGCACTAGGGATTCCCGGTTCGAATCCAAATCTGCGTGGAGTTTGCCTGTTCTCCCCATGTCCACGTGGGTTTCCATTGGGTTCTCCGGTTTCCATCCATCCATTCATACATCCATTATCTTCCAGGGTCGCGGTGGGGTTCCCCATGCCCATCCAGGGTAGAACGTTTCGGGCGCTGGGCTGATACACCCAGGACAGGGCGCCAATCTATCGCTGGGCACACACTCACTCACACAGACACACTCTATATGGGGCAATTTGGAGAATTCAATTGACTTGATCCATGTTTTTGGACTGTGGGAGAAAACCGGAGAACCCGGAGGAAACCCACGCGGACACGACACAGCGACAACATGGAAACTCCACCCAGATTGGGATTCGAACTGGAATCACTAGTACTGAGAGGCGAACGTGCTAACCACTAAGCCACCGGTTTCCTCCCAAAGTCCAAAAACATGGATCAAGGTCAATTGACTTCTCCAAATTGCCCCATCAGGGGTGTGTGTGTGTGTTTGTGTGAGAGAGTGAGTGTGTGCCCAGCGATAGATTGGCGTCCTGTCCTGGGTGTATCCGCCCAGCGCCCGAAACGTTCCCCCCTGGATGGGCATGGGGAACCCCCCACCACCCCCCTATTACAGGATAAGGCGGAAGATAATGGATGGATGTGCAGTGATTAGCGTTAGCAGCTAGCGGTTTGTAAAGGCACTGTTTTGGTGCCTGTTCCCTCTGTTAGCGCAGGAAAGGACATAACTCGGGACATTCAGCCGCAAATCAGCACAGCAGACATGTAAGGCCGTCAATCTGTCAACTCCGACACCGTCCACTTCAGCCCTCACCCCCAACCCCAACTGTCCCACTGGCTTCAGAGACTTTATTTTTATTTTCTGGTCAGCGGACCCGAAACTGCACCGCAGCCAAACCAAATCGAAGTGCTAAAGCACCGAGCGAATTGTTACTGTTATTGTTATTGTTACTGTTAGCAGTGCGAGCTAAAGCTGTAACATTAGGACTTGATTTACCTCGCCGCGTTGCTCCCGCTGCTGCTGCTGCAGCCGGATCCACCGACGCTGCGCTCCCGGGTTAGGGCTCGGCTCGGTTCGGCCCGGCCAACTCTGCTGCCCGCTGCACTTGGCTAATCAAGGTGATCCGGAGTTAAAGGGTCACATCGTCCCGGGATGCTGCAGTGCTGGATCGCTCGCTACGCGGCCACCCGTCACAATGCTGACCTCTCATTACAGCTGTTCGATTCCTGAGAATTCAGAATCGACTCTCGAGCCCGCTCTAGGCGGAAGGGAGTCGATTCCAAAAGGCAACTCGACACCAACACGCTACAGTCCAAGCCTGCAAACGTCACAATTATTGAATGCATTACTGTAAAACAATATACATAATTAAATAGCATGTTTTAAAGTAAAAAATAATAATAATTTGATTATTCAGTAAAATTCATCCAGGGTAGAAATCCATACAGACACATGGTAACTCCACTCAGATTGGGACTTGAACCTGAATCCACTAAAACATTCATTCATTTATTATCATCCGCTTTATCCTCTATTAGGGTTTTGGGGGGGTTCCCCATGCCCATCCAGGGGAGAACGTCTAAGGCGCTGGGCTGATAGACCCAGGACAGGGCGCCAATCCATCGCTGGGCACACACTCACTCACACAGTCACACTCTATATGTGGCAATTTGGAGAACTCAATTGACTTGATCCATGTTTTTGGACTGTGGGAGGAAACCAGAGAACCCGGAGGAAACCCACGCAGACACGGGGAGAACATGGAAAATCCACCCAGATGGGGATTAGAACTGGGAATCCCTAGTGCTGAGAGGCAAACGTGCTAACCACTAAGCCACCGTGCCGCCCTCCACTAAAACACTAAACAATAAGCAGGACAATTGGGTTTTTTAACCTAAAACACTATACATTTATTAGTTTATTATAAAATATACACCTTATAGAGGCACGGTGGCTTAGTGGACTTAACACTTTTCAAAGGACTCATCACACACAATATATATAAAAGAAAGAGTGTTAATGGGGGATTGTTGGTGTAAATGACACATTTTGTATTTTGGTATGCACCTCAAATATAAAAACTGCATTAATAAAACGTAAAATACTTGACTGTAACTGTGCTTTGGACCTTTTAACCCACTGTGCCTTGAAAAAAGTGTTAAGTTAATTTTCTTTCATAAAACCTCTAACAATTTTTACTTTTTGTACTAAATACATATAAATCCAAACCATAATGCTTTACATATTTACACATACAACTAATAATAGAACACATGTTTCTATTTTGGAGCGCGTGCCCCAAATAGAAGAATCGATTCAGTCGGATTTGACTCCCTGACTCCTACCCACAGGACGGCGCCAAGTTCACAAAAACATTTATGAACGCTGTGGAGGGAGGAATTAAAAAAGGTTTTTATGTCAAAAGGTTTAAATTCCATGTCCATGTTTGTAACCAAAAAGCATATACGCTGGCCAGGTGTCCAAATCCCTGTTAGATTAATATCACCAGTAATATATTGTTATAATAAATTATTAAGCATCTTTCGGCTGTTTTGTTTAAAAGTATCTACCATGAAGAAGATTCACATATCTGACTTTGTGCAGTTTGCTACAACTCTAAGTCCTAACACAATCCTTTAATTTGGTATGAAACCAGCACTAAAAGTAGCCGACTGTAATACATCCACTCCCAATGGCTAGTTGAATTTAATATCTCCAATTTACCTGTCAGCAGGACTGGAAGAAAACCAGAAACCTCAAAAGAATCTCAAACAAGCATGACTTGCAGAGCTCCCACAGAACAAACCTGTGTTCTCCCCACAAAACTGAAATATCTATCTATCTATCTATCTATCTATCTATCTATCTATCTATCTATCTATCTATCTATCTATCTATCTATCTATCTATCTATCTATCTATCTATCTATCTATCTATCTGTCTGTCTGTCTGTCTGTCTGTCTGTCTGTCTATCTATCTATCTATCTATCTATCTGTCTGTCTATCTATCTGTCTATCTGTCTGTCTGTCTGTCTGTATCTATCTATCTATAGGAAAGGAACCTTTCCAAATACTTCAAAGTGTTGGTTATTTTCAACTACAGATATAAAAAGCAGTGAAAATGACAAGCAGGCATGAAAGCTTTGCTTTATTTAATCTTGGGACATAATTTAATGGACTTATAGGCACATGGGAGAAAGCCTTAATCCACAAACGCTCTCTCTCTCTCTCTCTCTCTCTCTCTCTCTCTCTCTCACACCATCATATCATTATGTTTACTGACTTGGTCACTCTCTAGCCATATAATAGCTGAAGTGGCTGACACACCTCAGGCAGTGTACTAAAACAGTGTTTGAAGACTTCTACAGTACACCTGTGTCCTGTTTCGCTGCTAAGGAATAATGAACTGGGCTTTTCTTCAGAGCCTCGTCAGCGGCGTTAATAAATATTCAACAGCTTTCGGTCGCATTTGGCTGTCTGTGGTGTTCATCTTTCGTCTGCTAGTACTGCTGGTGGCCGCTGAGAAGGTGTGGGGTGACGAGCAAAAAGACTTTGACTGCAACACCAGAGAGCCAGGATGCCACAATGTCTGCTATGACTATTTCTTTCCGGTCTCCCACTCTCGACTGTGGGCCCTGCAGCTAATTTTCGTCACGTGCCCCTCTCTCCTGGTGGTCTTGCATGTGGCATACAGGGATGACCGGGAGCGGAAGCACCAACTAAAGCATGGTGAGGGCTGCTCTCATCTCTACAATGATACCAGTAAGAAGCGAGGTGGACTGTGGTGGACATACCTGTTCAATCTCATATTTAAAATGGCAGTGGATGCCATCTTCATTTTTCTGGTGTTTTACATCTATGAGGCCAACTTTTTTCCGTTGCTGGTAAGATGTCGAGAGTCTCCCTGCCCTCAAGTGACTGACTGCTACATTGCGCGGCCCACAGAAAAGCGCATATTCACTATCTTCCTGGTGGTGGTCAGCTTGATCTGCATTTTGCTGACCCTGTGCGAGCTCCTGTATCTCATTTGCAAGCGGTGTCACGAGTGTGGAATCTCATATAGACTGAGAAAACATGAACGACAACTGACAAAAGTCTCTACTGTGGCTAGCAAAGAAAATAACGCTAACAAAATGGAATCTGCCCTTTTAGACAAAGCTCATTGTCAACCTTCAACCGTTAGTGCACCTGCTTACAGCTTAGCTGTTTCATAATCTGTGCTGAAAAATATGGGTTTTAAAAAATATCATGTACTTTAGAGTGAGCAGAAACACTGTTAGTAAAAATGTGTGAAAATGCTGTTGTTTGCAGGTTTGCCTATTATCATGTAAATGAGATTAGGTACTAAAGCATGTACTCACCTTTTATCTTTTATATTTTCTTCTTAATTTCAAAATATTATGTTAAGCAGTATAAAAAGTAAATATTGTATAACACGTGATGTACTGTTCATGGCAAAATGATAATAAAACATTCTGTCATTACTATATATAACAAATGTTTTTCTTTCTTTGCAAAAAGCCTAGATAAACATCTTATATCAGTGTTGTATACATTAAATATGCATATATGTGTATTACAATTTTTTATGTCTGATATTGTTCTGCAAGCCATTTCTTCATTGAGCTAAGCTAAGTGTGTACAAGTGTGTTTATTCATCTAAGTTATCACTGGACATGACAGACAAGTGAGAACAGTGTATTTATTAATAAATTCCATTAGGCGTGGTATACTATTTTCAGTCCAACAGTGACAGTGAGGTGTTAAAAGATTTATGCAGCACTGCATCTGAGTCACTAGTACCAATGCAACACACACACACACACACACACACACACAAATAATGTGCTGTTATACCTGACCTGTGGGTCATTATTAATAAAGAACAAGGTACTGGAGAGTAATGTATGCAGAGATATTTATGGAATAACATCAATAATTGCAGAGCTACAAAACCAGAGAACTCGAAGAAAATCCACGCAGACATGGAGAGAACATAGAAACTCCACCCAGGTCGGGATTTGAACCTCGATCCCCAGTGCTGAGAGGTGGAGGTGCTAACCACCGTGTTGATCACGTAAAACCATAATGAATGAAATAAAAATGCACCTAACAAAATTGCTAGTAATTGTGTATGATTAATGTGTTGTGATTCGAGAAATTAAGCACCGTGTAATCGTACGTGTAATCGTCTTCTGTAATGGTCTTAATAACAAACACATGAAACCTCACAGCTTAAAGGAGACTTTGGTCATAACATACACTGATATCTGTAACTCAAGGCTTTTGGGTTCTTTTATGAGGAACTTTTTTAATAAGTTGACAGACAGTAAATGCATTGTCATGATGGAGTCAAGCTGGAGGGAGGAATGCTGCTTATAGTGGCAGTTTTATTAAATGTGTTCTTTTGGAAAGCAGTGGAAAATAGCTTATGAAAAATGACAAGTACTGTACACACACACACACACACACACACACACACACACACACACACACACACAGTTAACACTACGCAGTTAACTATGTGTCGGAGTCTCAGCACTGAACCCTTAAATCTTAGCATGCTTTAGCGAGACAGTGGCAGTCACAATAACATGCCCAACCCAATGCAGTGTGGGTACATTCAAATGCATAATAATAAATCCCATACACAAACCAAATATGGTCCCAAAAGTCCCTGACACTACATTATATTTCTGAGATTT
This sequence comes from Corydoras maculifer, assembly GCA_019802435.1. Classification (NCBI taxonomy): domain Eukaryota; kingdom Metazoa; phylum Chordata; class Actinopteri; order Siluriformes; family Callichthyidae; genus Corydoras; species Corydoras maculifer. Next base: position 355,008 of record JAFMOD010000750.1, read on the forward strand.
TTATGGACACTGGTGATATGCTAAAGAGAAACACCCTGAAAAATAAACACATAGATCAGCGCCTTTCACAACGCCCTGTCTGGAATTAGTAAAACCTAATTTGAAAATTATGGATTATGATTTTGCAAGCCATGATACATTGGTGCCTGTGAGTTGGTCTGTTATCTTATAGCAAGAAAGTTGCGTGGAGTCACCAGGCACCAAAATAAAAGTAAATATGTGAACACAATTACAGACACAGATAAGGCTATTACAGAAACAGCACAGTATGTTGAGATAAAGTTCACCGAAACAGAAGCTTTTGCATTGTATCTTAATTCTTCCTTTTCTTTATTTTTTAAAACCTGAAGTGTTTTTCAGTTTTTTTTTCTGTTGAAATGTTTCGCTGATTTAACATATTGGGCTGGACATGTTATAAAAGTTATATATAGTATATAGTTATAAAATAAATAAGCATTGGGGCCAGCCTATGTTTATAAACCACTTGTATTGTTGGATCATTCCCAAAAAAGAAAAATCTGCTTTAAATAACGAGAACAGTGCATTTCTGCTTTTCGGCTTTTGCTTCATAACTTCCTAATTAGATTTATTCCAGAGGCCACACAATTCAATCACAATGAACCAGTTTTTATATAAAAATGCAGGAAATGTTGCCCTTTTTTTTTAACTTAACACAAATGTCAGATAGGCCTTCCACTTAGTCTTCCCCTATCATTTTGCTTTGCTTTCCTGAATAATTATTGGAATTAACGTGATCCAGGTCTGGATGGACTGATGGATGGATAAATGGATTATTCTTTGCTCAGCAGTGAAAACAAGGTGTTTTTAAATCTCCAGCAGTACTGCTCTGACTGATCTTTTTATACCAGCACAAAATGCTTGAACACACCACCACATCAATGACACTGTGGTGCTAAGAATGCTTCACCATCAAAATAATACCAGCTCTGTGTTCTTTCTGTTCTTTAGAAAACAGAGAAAATGGGACTTACAAAGAATGCAGAGAAACACAATTACAGACCGTAGAACTTGACACTGAGTAAGAAAAAGGAGGTGTACTCAGCAAATAGCTTGGTAAATTAACTTTTCAAGGATACAATCTGTTACACAGTTTTGTATTTTAAGTAAAACAAAAGTACTGATCTCAAGATAGACCCGTCTAAATTATGGCTGTGATTGTTCTATAATACTCACTTAAAAATCCATACTTCCACAAAAAAAATTTCCTGTAGGTGCATCATACTAGATTTTATTGCACATATTGTAACCTGATGATTTGAAAAGATTGAGGCATCAATGATTCCACAGGAAGAAGTTAGAGGAAAACCTGATGAGTAGGAATGACAAATACATTAAAACCCAATAAGCAGAAAACGGGTTAATATTCTAAAATCTAATGGTTCATCCCAAACAGATCTGGGGTATTACATCTTGACAAAGTGTATCTTTGTCAAGATGTGTAAAAAATCTTGACATTTTATAAAGTAAAGTAGAAAGTCAGGGCGGCACGGTGGCTCAGTGGTTAGCACGTTCGCCTCTCAGCGCTAAGGATTCCCGGTTCAAATCCCAACCTGAGTGGAGTTTCCATGTTCTCCCCGTGTCCATGTGGGTTTCCTCTGGGTTCTCTGGTTTCCTTCCATAGTCCAAAAAAAAAAAAAAAAACATGGATCAAGTCAATTGAATTCTCCCAATTGCCCCATATAGAGCGTGTCTGTGTGAGTGAGTGTGTTCCCAGTGATGGATTGGAACCCTGTCCTGGGTGTATCAGCCCAGCGCTCGAGATGTTCTCCCCTGGATGGGCATGGGGAACCCCCCCCCCCACCCTAATAGAAGATAAAGTGGAAGATAATGGATGGATCGAAAGTAGAAAATCATATGCCAAAATACTGACTACTGGATGGCAATTTTAAAACAGTCATGCTGACAAATCATGACATGCTGTATTTATCATTTAAGACAAACTTGCAAGAAATATTGCACCATAATGCTTCACACTTATGTTTCCAATAGGATGTCACTTTTTTACTCACCTATTTTGTAAAACATATCAATTTGGACTGAAAATTATAAAATTATATTTTACATAAAACTATGCCAGACTTTGAAATGTCTTTTAAATGGCTACTGTAATGGCCCTCCCATGTTAAGCTAATGTCAAGATAAGAGTTAATGTTTAAAACCACACCTCTTGAAACATAACTTGTCATAACGCATACAAAGAGTTACCACAGGGTATGAGAGTGTATTGATGTTAAAAGGCAGTTAGTCAAGAAAGAACTCGCATTCTGATAAAGTGTTTGGGATAAAGATGACGGATTGGTCACAGGTATGATACATATGTGCTGTTTAGTATTTTTAAACAATTAAGAAGTACAAGTATAAAGTTTATTTCAGTCTTTGTTGTAGTATTAGTTCTGTTTATAGCCATAATTTGCTGGTGGTGTTGCATAAATTATACAAATTAACTTAGTTTTATGATTTGAAATAGTTAATTTGTTTAAATTGGTTGTATTGGTTGTATATCACTGCTTTACAGTTTGACATTATTTCTGCAGCTTCCTTGAAAAAGTCCAACTGAACCTTCTTAGGTCTTTTCTAACCTCCTCTAAAAAACAAGACTTGGATTACAATGGACTGGAAAACTCTTGAATCACTTCTCAGTGGGGTGAATAAATACTCCACAGGTTTTGGCCGCATCTGGTTGACCCTGGTGTTTGTTTTCCGGGTCATGGTGTTTGTAGTAGCAGCCGAGCGTGTGTGGGTTGATGATCAGAAAGATTTCGATTGTGACACTAAAAGACCCGGCTGCCCCAACGCCTGCTACAACCACTACTTCCCCATAGTGCACACACGGCTTTGGGCCTTACAGCTCATCTTTGTTACCTGCCCATCTTTCTTGGTTGTGATGCACGTGTGGTATCGTGAAGATCGAGAGCGCAAGTATCGTCTCGCCCATGGCGATGGGGCCAAACTGTACAACAACCCTGGGCAGAAGCATGGTGGTCTTTGGTGGACGTATCTCATTAGTCTGCTTATAAAGACAAGTGTGGAGGTGGGATTCCTTTACCTTCTGCATGCTCTCTACCACAACTTCGATATGCCTCGTAGCGTGGTGTGCAACATTGAACCCTGCAGACAGGTGACCTGCTACATTTCACGACCCACAGAGAAAAGGATCTTTACGTACTTCATGGTGGGAGCCTCAGCCATTTGCATAGTACTAAATGTTACAGAGATCTTCTATCTGATTGCAATGCGTATAGTTCACCTCACCCATGCAGGCGAGCATGTCACCTCACGCAGAAAGTGTAGCGAGCCAGGATGTGATGAGTGTAACCTGCCAATGAGCTCAATAAACTATAAGCCAGTTTGTCCTGAAAAAGTAGAAAAGCAATCCTAATGTGCAAGTCTCATGTATCTCAAACTCAAATAATTTAATTTAAAGGCTATAAAAAAATTATATATATATATATATATTCATTCATTCATTCATTATCTCCCGCTTATCCTCTATTAGGGTCGCGGTGGGGTTCCCCATGCCCATCCAGGGGAGAACGTCTGGGCAGATAGACCCAGGACAGGGCGCCAATCCATCGCTGGGTGTATATATATATATATATATATATATATATATATATATTTTTTTTTTTTTATATGTAAAGGTGGTTTTTTACATTGCAGGCTTAAGCATGTTCTTTATGTTTTTTGAAAATGACTTTAAATCTCACATTAAAAGGAATAAACCATATCAAATTGTAGCCACGTTGTGTTCATTGTTACTTTTTTAGTTAACAAGATCATACTGAAAAGTTTTAAGTATTGAAAACATTTTTAAAACATTACAGTAGGTCTTGATCACTCCTCTGTGGAAAGTATTGCGCTTGTACATGAGCTGATTAAACAGATTAAATAGTTTACACATTTGCTAAAAAAATTTGAAGCATGATGAGTATGAAATTGAAATGCAAATAAAACTCTGTTTTGAAGCCTGTGTCATATTTACTAAACAATCAGACTAAAGACAAATGAGGTTTGGCATTCAGCCCAATACACGACTACTTTGGTTGTTTGTATCATTTAAGAGCTGAGACTTTAAAACTTTGCTCAGTAATGGAATCTTATTTAGTGCAAAAATGGTAACACGTTTGAGAATATTCAAAAATACACCCTGTTATTATTCATTCATTCATTATCTTCCGCTTCATCCTATATTTGGGTCGCGGGGGGGTTCCCCATGCCCATCCAGGGGAGAACGTTTCGGGCCCTGGGCAGATACACCCAGGACAGGGTGGCAATCTATTTCTGGACACACACACACTCACACAGACACGCACACAGACACACTCTATATGGGGCAATTTGAAGAACTCAATTGACTTGATCCATGTTTTTGGACTGTGGGAGGAAACCGGAGAACCCGGAGGAAACCCACACGGACACGGGGAGAACATGGAAACTCTATCCACATGGGGATTCGAACTGGGAATCTCTAGTGCTGAGAGGAGAACATGCTAACCACTAAGCCACCTGTTATTATGATCTTAAAAAAATAAGATTTTCAACAGTTAAATTATTATGTATTTTTATATTCCCTCTCTCATATGTATGTATAAACTTACAAGTTTTGATGATTGGAACGCAGGATCAGGCACGATACTGCACCTTTAGAACAGAGTGTTAAGGGGACACCAACCTTCAGATTGTTAGCCCAACACCCGTACAACTGAGATACCACACTCTATATAGGTGTGTGTTGCAGAATGCATATAGATTTACATAAAAAAACATATTCTCACATAAACGCTAACAAACTTTCACTCCTTTGATATTATTTTAGTAAAGAATTGGTCACGCTTTGATACGTTAAAACAAACTACAAACATGTTGTATCTGCTATACCTTATGTAATCCACAAGATGTCACTGTTTTTAATCAGAATATTAATTAAAATCAGAATACTTTATCAATCCCCGAGGGGAAATAGCAGTTTTTACTTGGTCATTTAGCAGACACTTTTATCCAAAGGGACTTATTCTAAAACTTAATGCTTTTAGGGGTCAGTACACAGGGTTACATCCAGAATCACTGGAGCTTGAGGGCCAAGGGCCTTGCTTAAGGACCCACATGGTAACGTCAGTGGAGCTGGGATTTGAACTCACAACCCTTGGATTGTTAGCCCAACAACCTAACCCCTAAGCTAGCACACCCACACCCACTTTTTGCAAAAGTGGCACACTATGACTAGTACACAAACTTCTTTAAATGAAAGGGATTTTGATTCAATTCAGTCACATCCACACAATGATTAGTCAGTTTATGTGAAAACAAATTGTATGGAAATATTTTTACAGTATATTTATTGGTTTTATAAATCTGTAAACATCCACTTCAGCAAATATTAGCTTTTTCTCTGAAAATCGGCTTTTACAGTTCAGCCCTCATCCTAATCAGCTAAACTCAGTCTGGTGATTAAGTAGACTGATTGCCTGAAGCAGGTGTAAAGCGTCAGAACTAAAGCAAAAAGAAAAAAAAAAAAAAAAAATTTGTAGATTTCCTAAAACAGGATCACTATGACCCTGAGCTTATCAGAAATCTCTGCACATGCGCTCTGTTAACTACCAACCTGTCAACCTCCTCTGCTGCCGTATATACATGTAGAGCTTTGTGTTTGTCCTGTGTGTGATCAGCTTTTTACTATTTGCTATGATCTAAGGACATGATGATTAAATCAGGTAAGTAACAGATAAGCCATGCTACAAACATTTATTAGAAGAACCTCCAGCTGGTTTTGATTAGCTTTGCTAACATTTTGATTTGTTATAACCAATGTTTAAAACGTTGCATATGTAAAATGCGTTTGGTTTTATTTAGATGGTTTAGAGTTATAATCATTTTTGCATTATGATGTCATAAACTGATGCTGAATTCAATACTACCCTAATACCAAAAAAGCCCTATGTCTTTAAAGTAACTGGTTATGTGAAATGCAAATGATGAGTATAAGTAATAAATTACAGAAACCTTTTATTTGTAATTTCAAATATAAAAATCTTTTTGTTCTGATAATGTATATAAAATGTATAACCTGTACAGCTGCACTTTAATGCAAAGACACTAATTTCAAGGACTTCTGTTACACTGTAGATCTTAGGATATGAATGACAGACTGAAAACAGATATTAGTATAATTATTTAACATTGATTCTATAAATATAATTTAATAACATTAATCTTCAGGTTTTCCTGATACATAATTAAAAATAATGACAAGAGTTCTGTATAGAACAGTGAACACACACAAACCCATAGGGAAGTGGCATGGTTCTTTAGATTGCTGTACAATGTTTACACCAAATGGGATTCTTCTATTATTATGATGACAAGCTTTCAATGATTTTTTAATGTTATATTAAAGGGTTCAATACAGAATATACAACACATTTGCAACACATTTTCCATGACATGATGCAAAAGATCATTAATTGGTAAGAAAAATCTTGAGTATTAATTGTTCTATAAAGAAACATTTTTCTTTTAGCAAATTACCACTGAAGAACGCTCAAATGTAGAAATGTAGTGTTAATATTTACAGTGGAAGTATATGGAATCCACAGAAGAAATAAGAAAGCAACATCTGGCTAAATGATCTTCCAACATAAAAATTTGGTCCAGCAGACAGAGATTTCTACCCATGTAACAATTCGAAGGGCCTCTTTAGTTAATGGGAACAAATTCAAAAGCTCTTTGTTTTTCTAAAGAGTGAAATGTAAGTGTGTTTGGCTCTGTGAGCCAACAGGGTGTCTAGTGTGTAATGATTAATGGGGTGACATTTCTAATGCAGCATGCTCTACCCTGGCCTCTGTGTGTGTAATCAATACTCTTTACTAGCAGTGCCAATTTTGACTTGACTTTTGGACAGTGAATAATGAGGAGATGCATTGCTTCAATTCTCTACTTTGGGTTTGTTGATCTATAGAGTTAGCTGGAGTCATTCGGCCCATTTATGATTATTATTTGCACTTATGCAAAACTGACATTTCGAGCAGATGGTTTTATGGGTTTGGCTGAGTTTAAATTCAAACTTCTTATATATACTGCTTTTATTTTTCTTCCAGTCTGTCTTTTTAAAATCAGTCATCTGACTCTGATTAACATCCATCCATTTTCTATCTTCAACATAATCCTATACTAGACTTGCGGAGGGAAGAACATTTTGAGCGCTGGGCAAATACACCCAGGATAGGGTGCCAATATATTACTGGACACTGACTTTCGCACATGCACTGCACAGGGACAATTTGGCGCAGCCATTTCACCTTGAATCCATGTTTTTAGACTGTGAGAGGAATCTCGAGGAACCCCACACAAGGAAAACATTTAGACTCCACCCAGATTAGGTTTGAGTCTTTATCCACAGCACTGAGAGGCAAACATGTTTACCTCTAAGTCGTCCCTCAGATTTACAATTGAACTAAATTTGTTTTATTTAAATCAATAAAAGTTCAGTTAGGGTAATATCCCAGATAGCATATTCCATATGGTTTAGATATAAACTCTTTTCTAGGTGCGTCATCTGCTCTTCTGGACAAGGCCAGATCCTTAATGAAGATGGGCTTGTGGATGGTGTTGGTGAGCCATGTGAACTTTTTGTTGGGTGCTTTGGTTCATGGCACAGTCTTGAGACAAGTTGGTCTGAACACAGAAACCTTGGAATATGCCATCTCCAACATTTTAGCACTTACAGCTGGCCTTCTGGTGAGATCCAAGCAAGATTAGTTCACCCTCATTACTTAATGTAGCATGTAAAATGAACAAATTACTTTTTCTAATCATGTTGCAGGGAATCATCATTGGAATACTGACTATCATCCTTTCTAAAAATGAGAGAAATCGAATTCTGGTAGGTTGAACTCACTCTCTCAGTCTAAATAATTTGGTTGCTTAAATAAGTAATCAAAGCACATTTGATTTCTAACTTGCCCAAGAGGCATAGACACTAGTTCACATACCAACCATGTTTTTCTATATGCACAAAAAAAACTAATACATAAAACAGCGTAGCTCTTAAAACAGCCGTAAGGTTTGACGTGTTGTGCAGAGAGTTGAGATGTGGTTTTACTCACCACACTTGCTGTCTTCTTTCACTTTTCAAGGTTCCTCACTCTGCAGAACCAGAACTGCTAAAAATTGGATGTTTTTTTTAACGTATCATTCTATGTAAACTCTTTGGGGAAATCTCAGGACATCAGTAGTGAAAAGGAAGTCAACAAGTCCATTTGGCAGTTATGATCATATGATGGTCAGAATTATTGAGTATTTCTCCTGCTTGAACATGGATGAATTTATATATTGTACTACTGCCACTAGTAGGCGAAGTAGATATTTGCATAAATGTTGCTTTTTTTAAATGTTATGTGGGTTTAAGCAGGTATGGTTACCTTACAAATAAAAGTAAACCCTAAATGTATACAAGCAAAAAAACTTTGGTCTGTAGAAATTTCTAGAAATGGCCATGTTCAATGACTTTATAAATGCTTAGTTTTTATAACCCATGTTACCACTTTTTGTAACTTTTATATTTCATGTTCCTACAGACTTGGTGTGTGTGCATGCTGAGTGCCGTAGGTGGCATCCTGTCAGCTGCCTCGGCCATCGGGTTGCTGATTGCTCTGGTGTGGACAGTAATCCATGGCACTAAGGGTCTTCTGCTTCGCTGCAACTTACCTGATGACATAAGCTATTTCAGCATCACTGTGGAGTGTCCGTTCGACCCCACACGTATTTATGTAAGTGATTAGATTTTTCCATTTGTGGTGGAAGGCAGAATAACACTAATGGTAAGGTCACAGTGACCTTATGGGGCATCTTATTTTAAAAAAAATGAATGCAGGAAATATCAGTGTTGTATCACAGTGACTTTCCTCTTTGATGATTTAATCATTGAGTTGTAGTGAATATTAGTGCGAAATCTTCAAAAAAAATGTCTGTCTGGATTTCCTCTTCTTAAAACTACGGAATTAATCTCAGAAGACCTGCATTATGAAACTCTTGTATTTATTGCTACTTTTTTGTAGCAAACAAATCCAGCTTTATCTAAAAGCCTGTTTTTATCACCAAGAAATGATTTCCCTCTTTCCTTTCCTCTCCTGACTACCGATCAGTCCGCTGCAACTGGATTTGCTAGGAACACTGAGAAAATTGCATGGCACATATATTGGCTAGTCATCAAACCTTGCTTTTATGTGTGGGCACGTACAGTCACTAAGGCATCATCTACCATCTCTCCACTTAGAGTACCACTCTGATCCTGTGGGTGCCGCTGATTGTGCTGAGCGTGGTGGAGCTGGTGCTATCTGGCCGCTGCTGTGCAGTAGCAATATCTTTCATCCGAAACAAACCAATATACTATGAATCAAGATCGGTGTGTAGTCTTCATCCTTTATGTCGCTTTTTCTGGCACAATGACATTTTTGAGTTTGAGTTTATTAAATGAAAATGTAAAACGACCAAATGCAAACTGCAACGGTATCTGAATAGCTTTCTAATTCATTATAGCCTTAAAATTATAAATGTAATTTTACAAAGCATCCCTTAAATACACCTTTAATATGACCCAATGTTCTAACTGCTGTATCTTCTCTAGGACACAGAATATAAGATGGCAGGAACACAGGGCATATCGTGTGAATTTACATCTACAAGCAATATGGAGAACAATATAGATGAAAATAAAACACTTGTATGAGATAAATACAACTATTTTACTTCACTCACAATGACGGGCTGAAATCAAAAACCCATTAGAGAACGAGGTTTTACATCATTGTGGATTTAACCACTTATTGATATATTTAGATATATTAGGTGAGTGGTGATGGTTGAAATGATGAATGTAGAGTAAACTGTTTCCCAAAAGCACCTTAGGACAGATTATTTTAATTGAAGCATCACACTCAGTGCTCTCTCTACTAGTTAAGATGTTCTTAATACTAAGATGCTTACAGGAAACTGGGCCCTGGACAGTCGTTACTGTAACAATTATACTAATCCAATGACCAAACCAACAATACAGATTACACGTGATTACTGGCATCAGTTAAACAGATATCTACAACTTAATGTGCATTAGACTGCATTAATATTTTAGTTATCTATTCAGTCTTTCAGAAATTCAATCAATTTTTTTGCCCCAATTTTGCATATTTTATTCACATTTATTTGATATTCATGAAGACCATCAGGCCAAAACCCATAAAGAGCAATCCAAAAATCCCCACATTTAAGATGCAACTGTTAAATGACCCTGACAAGATGAGCTCTTTGAGAAATTTAACCATAGTGACGTAGTAAAATTTAAAAAGGTTTCGATTAAATGTTTGTTTCAACATATTAAGTACATTTTTAAATATGAAAAATAAGTATGACTTACCAAATTCTACTTGTTGACCTAAAAAAGAGGTGAAGCAACCTGTGTAGTTCTGTAATGTTTATGTATGAATCTGTAGTGTGTGTGGTCTGCAAACGGACTGTAAACCCCGTCTGTTTTAGGTAACAATGCTTGGAGCCGTTGAACCAACACTTCTCTCCTATCATGCCTCACCACCTCACCATTTCCATAAAGACTATGAGCTCCAATGCCCTCCCGAACAGCATGAGCTTCTGCGTGGATCACGGCCATACAGCTCTAGCCGCTCAGCCCAGGAACGAGCGACCTCATCTGAATTTAACCGAGCCTCACTGAAAAGGGTCAGCTTCTGGATCTGAACAAGACTCAGTGGTAAAGTTCTACCCCAGGTGAATGTGAAAATGAAACTCTAGTTTGTGTATGTAATGAATTTTACATCTGCCACCAGATGTGGGTTGGTCTGCTTTGCTCGCTCACAGAAAACTACAAGTATGTTTTTCTGTATACCAATCAGACTCTGGTAAATATGATGCATAATGAGGTTATGATTGGCTTATTGGCTCTAAAATAGTTTTCACATTTGTTGGTGTGCATTAGCTTTATAAAACAGGATTATATTTATTTTATCATAATACAATTTATTTAACAAAACACTTAATTAAACTTTGCAGATCTGAATGTGAGCAGTGTCTCGGTCTTAAGCACATTGTCATCTAATTTTGTGCAAGAAAAAAAAAAGACAACACCCAGGTTTTAAACACATAGGTATATTTTTCAATTTCAGCAAAAGAAGGACAATCATGATTATATTTGAACCTCACATGAGGTTTTCATGCAACATAAAAAAGGTGGGAGAGGGGGATGGGGGGGGTGTCCATTAGGGTGCAGAGTTTAATGCAGTCTCGGTACCAATATGGAAGCAAATGAGAGGCTTAAAGCTATGTAGATAGACAACAGCTGATGTGTAGCAATTTAAGAGCTGCTGCGATTGAAGCTCCGTTACTATAAGTACAAAGGACTGAAATTTTGTAGGTGGTTTGGGGTGTTGGGTGCGTTTTTCACTCAGTTGTTATTGGTTTTGACAGCAGTGCTTTTGCTCTCCTTCAATCACGAGTGAGGAAATAAGCACTTTGTTTGACCCTGACTGTGGCTGTTGGCTTTGATTAGGCAAAGTATTGTTTATTTAATGGTGACATGTAATTATATATTGTCACATTGCACATTCCCTTCTGTGTGCTAGCACTAGGTACTTAAAAACTGTACCTCAGTTGATCTCTGTAGCATTTTTATGTCTGTAAAACACATCAGAGGGTCAAAAGCCAAGGAGTATTTAAAAAAAAAACAAAAAAAAAAACATACATTGTTTTCAGATACCTATGCCATGTGGCTACAGATCAGAATATTACATATTTTCAGGGGTGGTGTTTTTGCTCACAGTTGATATGCAGACATTCGCATTTCTCAGGTTGGAGTAGGTTTGAAACATTTAGGTTTCTTAAACTGCACCCATGAATGGTAATTCACTTAGAACTGGGCCGCAAAAACAGCATTATCTTAAAAACATACCTTATATATAACAACATACTGATACTATAAAATTAGCACACGCATGCACAGGAAACATGCACACTCGCATTCTCGCACACACACAAAGCGCCTCGGTTCATATGTGCTACAAGCATCTGATTCCACACTCTGTGGAATGTACCCCTTGATGCAACAGAATTTCTTTTAACCCCTGACGTTTGAAACCCTATCAGCTGAGGACCATTTGCAACCCAAAGACCGCCACATCTCTAAACAGCAGCGGTCATCTTACTTTAGGTTAAAGTCACCAGTGGTTACTGACCTGCTGCAGACCTGAAGAGAACCCACCAATGATGATTTCACAAAGTGTGTGAGAACAGAACGGGAAATAAATATGATGGGGAAATAATACATAAATATACAAAATAATAACGATGGGATCGTCAGCCTTCTCATGCCTAATGACAACTCATCTGCATCGTGGCTAACCAGATCATCAATCCAGTCCATTAGTCCACTTTTAGGCAATGGATTCAGATACCTACTTAAGCTACATAATACTGTCTGAGTTAAAAAGGCATCTACAGCTGCCTCCTAATATGTTCTATGTGTGTTCGTACTGTATATACACACACACAACAGTATAAGGAGGAATATAAAAGGTGGAAATGTGCGATAAAAGAACAAGGTGATTGAGAGCAGAAATGGGAGTGCATGCACAATTTCCAGGGAATGGTCCCTCCCAAAACCAGGAGCCTGGAATGTAGTGGCTAAACGGCGTGAGCCGAGCTCTCACAGGCCTCGGGGACACGGATGAACAGAGCGCGGCAGACAGAAGACATCTTTGCAGGTGTTGTCTTTGTTCATTGGATGTATGTCTCTTCTCAAAGAAAGTGAACGTAAAACTTTTCCCCTCACTTTTAAAACCCTTTCCTCTGAAGGAACACAAACTACAATGAGAAGACGAGACCCTTCATGCACAGAACAGCTCGGGGAACTCAAAACTGCGAGGCACTGCTGGGATCACACTGCAGCAGGCGCACAATAGAAGGATCACTCTTGGCACCTTTTATGAACTCCTCCAGAGACAGTTTACCTGTGTGGTACAGGTAAAGAAAGCACCAAGTGAAAACTGAACAGTGTACTTCGTTTCTGATTTCAGTGCAGTTACTAAGCATTACCGTATCTTACCGTCATTGTTAAGGTCCATTTGTCTGAAGATCTTATCTGTCCTCTTCTCTGGTGTGGACTCATCCTCTGGCATTTTCATCACCGATGAAACCATCTTATAGATGGCCTGTAAAGATTAAGACATCGGTTCATTAACATCTTTTTTATGCATGCCTTTTAATTATACTACAGAAAGCAACATGGCAAAAATCAGTTAAAAATAAAAAATAAACAACAAATAAGAAGATTATCTTTTGACATCAAGTAAAAAACAAGATTTGTTGCACTTTTCAAAGATTTTTTGACTTTACATTATAGGACACTAATATTTTTGTTACTCCACACTGATGTTAATTTCACTTTACATACATAAAATAATTCGGATTAATTATTTCATTGTGAAAAGTCATTCAAGTAAAGTTACTTATTCCAAAAATATAATAGAAATCTAATTAATCTACCTTTTCTTTTAATGTGGGTGTCCATAACCAAATTTAACAATACACTTAATAAACATTTATTAGGAAAATAGTAAAGTAAAACTTTTATAACTGCAAGTGGGATGATGGCTTAATTAATAAAATAATTAAAACAAATTTTGTTAGCGGAAGCACAATATGTAACATTTAATCAATATTTTTGAACAATTTTACCGTGTTTTACTGCATTTTTCGAGATTCATAAGAAAATTTAAATGTCCGCTGTTACTAATGTGTATCATTTGCATATCCATCACTTTCATTAAAATCACTTAATTATTAATGAGCTGTTTCACATCTTTTATAAAAACTCATTGGCAATGCACCAGCATACTGACTGTACAACTATACAAAGCTGACTCATCACAGTGCGTTTTAGAAATGGCCTTTACTAAATGTTTTTGTGTCAATATGCATCATTATATTTAAGGTTTGTTGTTTTATTCTGTAGGAACAGAATAGAATTACATAGTCTGTTTGTGTGGTGTCTCTCCTCCCCCTCTCATTAAAAGGAGCGCTCATGACAGATAATGAAAGCTCTCTGCGATCTCTGCATATCAGCCAACTGTAACGCCTAGGAGCTTGTGGATAATCCCACAGTTCTGCAGGCAGGGATAAATCCTAGTTAAATTTAACAGTGTAATCCATGATGGAACACAGCCCATCCCCCATTTCATCCCTACGAAGCTCCTCCACTGGGCTGAGGCTGAATTTATTCACCCCACTAGTCTGACTGCAGCCAAGCACAAGCTGTGCACATTAAGCACATGCTAATAGCTCTGCCCTCTTAGACCAACCACAAAGGCAAATCCTAAACTGACACTCAACGTGATTGCAACTTGGTAGGAACAAACTCCTACCACCAGGGGTCAGACCACATCTTATCTACAAATTGCATTCTTACAAGAACTGTACAAAGATAAACAATCTTACTTTTTATAATTTGTTTAAAGCTAAGCTGATCACAAAGTCTAATTTTGGAACCGTACATTATCAATGTCGTAGATTAATTACAGTGAACCACATGACCTTATGACAGGCAACAATTATTGAATCAAACCAGTTGATGTAATTTGGCAAAGTTAATGTAGGCTAGAATATCTCATTATAAAAAGCATCGACCCAAACACTGATGGAACCGGAGGTGAAGTCAGGCCATGACTGCAAACATACAGAAACTCCAAAAACAGTCACACAGACAGGTTTATAACTGGACAGATTGCGTAATCAACATCTGCAGAGTGCAGATGACACAACAGAATGAGCACTGGCACTCAGATTTTAGAAACTAAGAAATGCCAACATAGCCATTCAGTTGATTGCGGTGCTTGAAAGTTTGAAAACCCTGCAGAACTTCTGAGTTTCTCTATACATAAGGTCCGATGCATCAGATTTTCACATAAGCATATAAGAATAAAACAAAAACAGTCCAGTATTTAAGAGTTATGTATTTACAAGTATGTAAACCTTGACAATCCTATGCAAAGAGACATGCATTCATTATCTTCCGCTTAATCCTGTATTAAGGGTGGTGGGGGATTCCCCCTGCCTATCCACGGTAGAATATGTCGGACACTGGGCAGATACACCCAGGACAGGGCGCTGCTCCATTACTGGCACAAACACTCACTCACACAGACACACATTACATAGGAGTAATTTAGATCAGCCAGGTCACCTTGAATTCATGTTTTTGGACTGTGGGAGAAAACCGGAGAACTCAGAGAAAACTCACTTTCATGCCACGAGGCAGATGTGCTGACCACTAAGCCATCATGCCGTCCACACAGACATGCATTTCAAAAAAAGCAGGAATTGATCATGGCCTGATCCTCACAAAAAGTTTATAAAAGTGTATCAAGGTTCAACAAACACCCCAGACCTTGTCATCACTGCCCAACCATTACATTCTAAATTATACCTGCAAATACCAAAGAAAATTACAGCACACCTGCCCATGAGGTGCATCTCAAGGGAAATTAGGTCATGCATCAAGACAGCGACCCTAAGCATACAGCATGTCCAGATCTTAAACTTAAACCGATGCGAGCTGTTTATATGGAAGCCACCAGATTTAAAGCTGTTCTTTCTTTAAAAAAATGAATGTTCTAAAATCTCTTCAGGCCGATATAAGAAGTTTTAGAAAAAGGCATGTTGCACAAAGTGCAATATCACATATTGGAACTAAATATTCCTGCCATATTTGGGTATATGTTCTTGTTTTGTAAAATATCAAATGTTTTCACATTAAAATTAGACATTCAAAATAGACTTTACAAGCCAAATATATGTTTACACACTTCCTAATTAGTGATTACAGATTAGGAAGCCTGGGTCTAAGTTTGTGCCAACAGCTTACTTAAAGCCATTTATCTGTTTCATTCCTGAAATGTTCTTGCCTAGATGGACATAGGGAACCCTGCCCTGCGACCCTAGTAGAGGATCAAGTGGAAGATAATAGATGGAAGGATGAATAAGGTTCTGTGACTTGGACAAGAATAAACAAAAGCTAAGTCAGTCAGTTTGTAAGTTTTGGATTTACAAATGCACAAATGTCTGCAAAAAAATCTTTTTGCGTTTTTAGACACTAATAACATGTCTGAGCCAGTGGCAAAATAGAACTGTTTATTTTAACATGGAACCTTGCCCTAAAAGATTAAATCAGATTTTTTCATTGTTTTGTGGTTGTAGTATAGTGTTCTTACTAAATTCTGGCTTATTTTCACTCATTCTTGTTCCTTACAAAACATTTACCCAAGAGATTTAAATAAATCGACCCCAGTGCAAAAAAACACAAGTTGCTTTTTGAAAAGTAAACATGAATTTTAATTGAAACTAAAATCCGAACCTTCTCCTCCCACATCACTGACTGCTATTGCAAATGCATTTTTGACTGAGAGGTCCCAAATTTCTACTTTTTTTTTTTTTCTACTCTTGCATGCTGTGAAAAGCTGGAAATCTCCAGCTCAGATCCGAGGACTGGAAAAAAAAAAAGCTTTAGATGAAAGAACTCAGTGACTTAACTGAACTGCTAAATAATCTGACATGCATTCATTCATTCTCTTCCACTTAATCCTCTGCTAGGTTCGGGGGGGGGGGGGGGGCATTTTGAGGGCTGGACAGATACACCCAGGACAGGGCGCCAATCTATCGCTAGGTACACTCAGTCCTCAAACCTCGATCCCCAGCACTCAGAGGCGAACGTGCTAACCACTACGCCACTGTGCCTCCCCCTGACATACATACATGAATAAATAACTAAACAATAAGATTTAAAATTGAGGTCATGATAAATATTGCTGATAAGATAAGGTATATGTTTATCAGGCCCAGCATTTAAATTAACAGTTTTGCATTCAGTAGTTTAAATATTATCAAATTATAAAAGGCATCTCTGAAAAATGTAATAAAATATAATATGATTGGAATACAGAAACATAAAATACTGCTTATTCCCTGACTATTTTTTATTTCCGGCTAAATAAGCCAATGACAGAGTCTTTAGGCCGCTATTACAACCTTTGGATCATTCTAAAGTTGTCAACCTTGTGTGACTTCTCATTCAAGATTAGGCATAAGGTAAATGTTTTTAGCATTACCCGAATAAAACTTGACCTGGAAAATCTGAATAATTCATTACTCCCCAGGGTAAATGTTTTTTGTACAATGACAATCTAGACATCACAAAGGTGTGGGTCATTTAAAAAGACTAAAGAGTTTAAAATTGTGTTTATAAAAAAAAAAATATATATATATATATATATATATATATATATATATATATATATATATATATATAAAACTTTTGTTGTTTCTCTGACGACGTTTCTCTGTCAGAAAAAAAAAATTCCAATTTCCAAATTGTTGTATAATGGTCCTATTAAAAACAGACTGTGTGGCATTTTTAGGAAACACTAAAGAATTAAGTCATTAATATTAATTTGAACATAGCCAGATATCTATCTGTTAAAACTCCAATTTTAGACACAAAGCTGATCATCCCCCTCCGTTCAAATCCGACAGCTGTGCTGCATTGATTTTTTCTCACCTGCACAATCTCTAACATCTCTTCGCGACTGATGTAGCCGTTGCCATCCAAATCGTACATGCTGAAGGCCCATTTCAGTTTCTGGTCCAGCTTTCCTCGAGATGTCACACTCAGGGCGATGATAAACTCCCGGAAGTCAATGGTGCCATCGTTGTTGGTGTCAAATGTGCGAAAAACATGCTCCGCAAACTTGGATGCATCGCCATAGGGGAAAAAGTTAGCATAGATCTTCTTAAACTCCTCCACATTCAGATGACCACTTGGGCAGTCTTTAAGGAAACCCTACGGAGAGAAGAAACATGCTGAGCAAAAATTCATATGAACATACAGTCAAGCCCGAAATTATTCATACCCCTGGCAAATTTTGACTTAAATTAACTTTTATTTAACCAGCAGTTTTATTTTTGACCAGAAACAAAACAGGCATCTCCCAGGAGATAATACAATGATGTACAAGAGGCATCATTGTGGAAAAAAATTCTAAGCTTTTATTCAAATTTGAACAAAAAGTGGCATTATGCCAAGTTATGCAGTGTCCGTTGGACTGTTTTCCTTCAGATGTTGCCACCAGCAGAGCCCAGATTCACCAGGATGGCCTTGGTGGTGATCCTTGGATTTTTCTTCACCTCTCTCACTATCCTCCTGGCCAGCACAGGTATCACTTTTGACTTCCGACCACATCTTCTGAGATTTTCCACAGTGCAGAACTTCTTGTATTTTTTAATAATAATGCACTGTAGTCACTGGAACTTGAAAACATTTTGATATGACCTTATGGCTAAGAAAGGACCACTAAGGACCTGCGGCTGTGCATTGTGGCCGCTCACAAGTCAGGAAAGGGCTATGACTGTCCACAAACCAACTGCAGAAAGTTGCTGTTTTTCATCTGTTGAATTGATTAAAACAGCTGTTCTGATTCCCAAAAAAATGTTCTGATTCCCAATTTAATTTAAGGTAAGCTGAGGATCTATGTTCAAATTCTGATCTGGGGGGAGTTTCCTTACACAGCAAAATTGTAAATAGTATGCTTTAAATTGCCCCTTTATTATGTGTGTGTGTCTAGTGATAGGTTGGCACCCTGTCTTGGGTGTATCTGCCCTGTGCCCAAAATATTCTTGCGAGGATGGGCATAAAAGACCCCCACCCTTCAATCCTAATGGATGATTAAGTGGATGATAGCGGATGGATGTATTTAAGTATGTTTTAAGCTGATTAGATTAAAACTGGTAACTGATTCTTTTTTAAAAAATTACATACATTTTGTTCATTTAATAAAACAAGTCTTCCTCATCATTCTAAAATTTGTCCATTAAACTCAAAAACAACGAATCAGTTTAAACTAACATATGATTTTTTTTTTGATGAACAATCTAAGTTTTCACTACTTTGTTAAGAAAAACCTGACTCTTAATCTGTGTTCATAATGATCTTGGATCCAGTCACAGTCTGTGTGGTGTTTGCATGTTCACACCATGTCTATGTGGGTTCCTCTCACCTCCCTGGGAACATGCTAATATAAGTACTGAGCATGACAAATCGCCTCCATCTGATTTCCCAGTACAGTTCAATAAGCATTATTAAAGGAGTCCATTGTTTTTTACATTACATTAGATTCATTCATTCCAGTTAGGAACAGTGTAATGCTAATATGGACAAGCATAATACACGGGCTACAATGTAGTGACTGTAGTGTCACAGAGTAGGTGACAGAATAAATAACAGAAGAATTAAAAGAATCTGTCGGCTCTTTCGCACACAAACAGGCCTAATGAAAAGCAGATGCAAAACTAAAATTATCGTTTTGACCTTTATGCAGCAGTGTACATGTGGTAATGAAGAGCCGAGAACATTTATTGTAAGTGATGTTTAAATATGCATCAACATTTTAGACACTGACCTTCTGTTATGCTGTTTACAAAACTGTGCTGTTTCACAAAACTGACCTTTACAGAAGTCAGATGTTTAAATACACTGGATAATTTTTTTTAAAAAACACAACCTTTTTTTCCTTGCAGTCCGATCTTAAATCAGACTAAACATTTAAGATGAAGTCAGTTAGTATTACCAAAATATTTTTTGTCAGAACATTTCAGGCTTAAAACAGTGGAAAGCTACTTTAAGATTTTGCACTTTAGTAAAATAATAATAATACTATATTATGTGGGTGCGATAGCTCAGTGGTTAGGGTGTTGGTTTATCAATCTGAAGGTTGTGGGTTCAAATCCCAGGTTCACTGAAGTTACCAATGTGGGTCCTTGAGCAAGGCCCTTAACCCTCATTGCTCCAGGGATGTTGTGATTAACCCTGTGCTCACCTTGTAAGTCGCTTGGATAAAAGAGTCCAATAAATGACCAAATGTAAATGTAATCATTTAATGAACTGGCGTGTTAATTAATGTAGTGGTTAGCATGTTCAAATCCTGATCTGGGTGGAGTTTCCATGTTCTTCCTGTGTCTGCGTTGTTTTCTCCAGGTTCTCTGGTTTCTTTACACAGTTCAAAAAATGGTTTCAATCTAAATTGCCCCAATTCACTGCATTTGTGTGTATGTGAGTAAGTGTGTGCTCAGTGATGGATTAATGCACTATCCTGTGTGTATCTGCTTAGCACGCAAAACTATTCAAAAGAAGGTAAAGATATGAAATAAGATTATTCTATTTAAACGTTATATTTAGTATATAGCTTTATAACTCGGTAGATGAATAACTTCAGAACATTTTGCATAATTATAGAACATTGCTAGCTTTCATTTAACTACAGTTTTGCTGTAGTTAAACTAGAGTTTGAGTTAAAATGCAGGTCATTATGTGTTTGCCCTTTTCTGCCCTTTAGCCAGCATGACTCACTGATGCTTACATTTCAGTACACGTTCATTCATATAGTTATGTGTGTACTGCACTGCAGGCATAGATGCCCCACCTACGGCATATCACAGCAGTGCCTTAAGCTGGAAGGTTGTTTTCTGCAAATTATTTACAACAAATTACAAAGATAACATACTACATGATTAAGGCAGTGTGTCAAATGTGTTGTTCTTATGCTTTGTTGTGGACAAATGCTATTATTTGACAAAAATGTTTGACTCTGTTGAAATTCTATGATCAGTCACATTCTCTCTCTCTCTCTCTCATATATATATATATATATATATATATATATATATATATATACATACATATACACACACACACCATGTATAGATAGAGAAGCCAAGTTATGGCCAATTATCACTTTCAGCATTACATTCTCTATTAAATGTAAGCTACCAACCAGGTTAAAGGTCATCATGTGCTTCCTCCAAGATGTGTGTCTTTTTATTAAATGTATTATTACGTTTTTTTTTTTACCTTGTACCACTCTTGTAGCTCGTGGTCAGAAAATTCAGTGTTTTCCCTCAAATCCTGTAGCATCTCTGGCCTGAGCTTGCTGTTCTGCTTTCCCATGGTGACAAGTCTGTG
Organism: Corydoras maculifer; assembly: GCA_019802435.1. Lineage (NCBI taxonomy): Eukaryota > Metazoa > Chordata > Actinopteri > Siluriformes > Callichthyidae > Corydoras > Corydoras maculifer. The sequence goes on from JAFMOD010000750.1 coordinate 376,093, forward strand.
TGAACAGCGATGGCACCAAACTCCCAAGTCAGAACTGAAAAAAATATCAAATTAAATTAATAAGACAGACCAATTAGAGCACATCTTTGGCAAATATGGCTGACAAGACATGGAATACATAAGTCCTCATTACTACAAAAAACAGAGTGAGGTCTGATTCAAGGCTACGTCTGAAATGGAGACATAAGTATAAGCCCGTTCATAATCACAAAGAAACAAGATAGTAATTTAATCAGGCCCCACGTTCAAACAAATAACATTACTTCTGTATTACTGGATTTTTGTTTTAAACAAAGTGCTTGATTAAAACGCTTAAATAAAAAAAAATGCAATTGTACAGACATTCTCACACGCGTTTTGAACACATGACCATAGTAAAGGTTAATTAAACCAAAATACAAGATGGAGAAAAAGCTGTTCGAGTTAAATGTTTTCTTGCATGTTTTGAGAACACATTCGGAGAGAAGGAGCCAAGAATCTGTAGTAATTAATAACACAGTCGCCTACGCAGCCTGCATATCAGAGTCCAGCTGAGCCGGGATAAGAGCCACAGCAAGGGCGCACTGAAAGAGCGCGACATCAACAAACGCTCAAAAGAACAGACAGCTTCCAGTACCGTGTACTGTCACACAAATATCACACAGCATTGATGGGTACACACAATTCAAGCTTGCACAAAAGCCCTTACACAAAAACAGTACTATTCTTTGATCTTGCCTTTATATCTGTTATGGTCACTTTTCTGTGATAATGGGTCTATCGAATTTGTTTTCCCCATGAAATGATCTCAGAAAATTACAGAAAACTACTGCAGACCTCACAAATACTACAATAAAATCACTGCTTTAAACTATGACACAGAAAGCATGTGGGAAAATACAGCACCAAATGCTACAAATGGACAGCAAAAGCAGCTTGCTCTGGCAGAGAGCCCAGTGCTTATGTTGGAATGGCTGAGTGCTGGCTCATCCAGCAGACAGGCCACTAATCTGAACTGTTTTCATTATGCTGTCTGATATTTGTTGCCCTGAGCAGAACTTTCACCCTTTGTAGGGTGACATCATCAGATCACAATGGCCAAATCCATCACCTTTGGCTTGATTGCAACAGGTGTCATAGGTTCCTAGGCTTTTGGGTTTTAAAATTAAACATTTACTTATGTCGAACATTCATCCAACCATTCCTGCACCTTTATAAAGTTTATATTCCATCTATGTTTAAGCTTAAATTATAGGATGATATTTTTCCAGGTTCTCCGGTTCCCTCCCACAGTCCAAAAATATGGATCAAGGTCTATTGAATTCTCCAAATTGCCCCATATAGAGTTTGTCTGTGAGAGTGTGAGCCCAGAGCTAGATTGGCGCACTGTCATGGGTGTATCTGCCCAGCGCCTGAAACGTTCTCCCCTGAATGAACCTGGCATGGAGAACCCCCCCGCGACCCTAGTAAAAAGAATAAAGCGGAAGAAAATTGATGGATGGATATTTTTCCATTATCAAAAACATAATTATATCTCAGAATATAAATATAAATGTCTTTATTATTTTTGTTAAATACTACACCTGAGATCATACCTCTTAGTATGAAACTGTTTTTTTCCCCCATTCCAACCCTGTTCATAACCTCTCTCACTCTGTCACTTTGACCAGATACTTGAAACCAATAGTAAAGCTTAATTTAGCAGTTTATTGAAATTTCTTATTTTTTTAAACTTTCGGCATAAAATTATATCTGGAATCACCACGCCAGCTTCTTAACAACCAACGAAGGTCAAGTAGTGCTGATTATAATGGGTTTTCTGGCGCCTTCAGTACATAAATGAAATCATGGTGGATAACAATTTTTAAGTATCTTATCTCTCATGCGGTTATTGAAGCAAAATACTGAGACAAATACTAATAAAAGTTAAAATAAATATAATTTTTTCTTTTTGCGATTTACACATTGCTACTACAAATCTTAATCTTATTATTATATTATATATATTATTATTATAGTCAGCGATAATGAGTGATGATACAAAAATAAATACCAGCGTAGTAGAACAAATGGTTCTCAGCATCCCATGGAAAACAGATATGCTCCTATATTATACTGTATTAAATTGAAGTGCTGTAGATGGCTTTAATGTCATCACTCCAACCAAATGTTATCAGCGTAAGTCATCTTTATTGCACAATGCCTTCACAAGAGGTGCTTTAAGCAAGTCTATATTCCAGTCACACATTTCCATGGTGTTTTAATTTACACAGAATGTGGCAGGAGAGTCACAGCTTAGCAAAATGCAAAAATGTTTGCTTTTGAACTATTTGTTCTCCATTTACACTCTGGTTTAATAAAAAAAAAAACATTACAAGGCAGATGGCTTAAAATATCCAATCAATAACATTAGGGTATGGCTCAATTCTGATTGAAAGCTATGCACAAACCCCTTCAGCTTACCAGTAGTGCAGATTTGTTTTTCAGACCTTTGGCAAACCTTTTTTTTTTACACAGTGACCTGCTTAGCACCCTGGAAATTTAATACAGGCTTTTAATCCCAACTACTGGACAAATATGTTTATTCTAATGTGTCGTCATCCAAGCAGCTAATTCAGTTATGAGACTGCATATAATGCATGTTATACACAGCATGTGATCAAAATTGTGTGCAACCATTTGAGCTTACTGAACATTGTAACAATAGGCAGTCTTGTGGAAATGTTATTCTTTACAGCTATTTCAGTCTACACTATAGAGGGAATGCTTTTGAATTGTTGTTCATGCATTAACTAAAAATGTATTTGTGTACGGTCCTGGTATTATGTTGAGCTGGGACAGAAATGTGTTTTCATAAAGAGAATGCTGTGAGTGTTATATTGTCCTTAGATACAGATGTAACTGCATCGTCCAAGTTGATGCTACTGACTTATAAAAACATTACAGAATTAAATCTCACATTTTAGTATTTATGTGAATATTTATTTATTTTTTATAAACAAGAATTGACAATAAGTAAAAAAAAAAAAAAAACATATAAAGTAACCTGATTTGCACCTGCATGACCCTAGTTATTTGCACCACCAAGTTTCTTAGCAAGATATATATATTTTTTTTATCATTTTATGCCTATGCAACTTGGGAATTATAATGCTCCTGCACACAACCCACACAGATACACGGAGAACAGGCAAAGCCCACATAGGTGGAATCTCAGGATTCAAACCCAGAACATATCTCTGTGAGGAGAAAATGCGAACCACTATGCCAACATGTCATCCCATTTGATTTACCAAAAAAAGAAATTGTGCTTATTCTGAATCAGGAAATCGGGTACTATTAAATATTTTAATTGGAGAATATTGCTGAAGGTGTGCAACAAAACAACTAAAAAACACGCACACATTCGTCCATATCTGTGGAAACAATGCACAGAAATCAACTCAGATTATGGTCAGAGCCAAGAATCAACTTAGGACCCTTAGAGCTGTGCAATAATAAGACTACCCACTGCACTTTTTGCATTTTGTTGTTTTGCCCCCTTTTTCAATTTCCTCTTTTATCACGTTTAGTCACCAACAAGGGAGTAACAAGGCTATTAAGTGCTTTCCCCGAATTACAATGCCAGATGCTGCATTTTCTGAGCAGCTGTTTACGAAATGACAGGAGAGAGTATACTGTAAATGTAAGCTGATGGATGCCCATAATTAGCTAATGCCACTGTGGTTGAAAGTAGGTAGTGGCACACTTTCTTCCTAAGTGCATGATTCATTTGCTCTTTAGTCACCAGTGGCTGTGGAATCATCTAAACTCAAACTAGTAATCGCCAAGTGATGTGGCAAACACCAATCCCTAAGAGCTACTTGAAACTTTAGTTTTTGTTATGTTGTGTTTATAACTTCATATTCATAATAGCCCTTCTTTTACTGCAGTATATAGTAAATAAAAGACATACATCATTTTGTATTATTAAAAAATAATAATATAATCAATAATTTACCCTGGGCGGCACAGTGGCTTAGTGGTTAGCACATTTGCCACTCAGCGTTAGGGATTCTTGGTTTGAATCCTAATCTGGGTGGAGTTTCCATGTTCTCCCCATGTCCATGTTGGTTTCCTCCGGGTTCTCCGGTTTCCTCCCACAGTCCCAAAATATGGATCAAGGTAAATTGAATGCTCCAAATGACCCAATATAGAGTGTGTTTGTGCATGTGTGTGTGTGCCCAGCTATAGACTGGCACTCTGTCCTGGGTGTACTTCCCCATATAGTGTGTGTTTGTGTCTGTGTGAGTGAGTAAGTGAGTGTGTGATCAGCGATAGGGGGCTATGGCACCCTGTCCTGGGTGTATCCGCCCAGCACCCGAAACGTTCTCCCCTGAATGGGCATGGGCAAACCCCCTGCGACCCTAAGAGATTAAGTGGAAAATAATGGATGTATGGATGAATAATTTACACTTCTTAGCAGTGTTTAGACTTCAGCATATCTGTATGTTTGGTACACCAGAGCAAAGGCTAAGGTCAGTCTGTGAACAATGCTCCACTATTGATCTTTTTAACATGCGAGACATTATTGATTCTATGTAACGTGTTATGTGGCTAGCTGGATGGATTGATGAATGATGTAGCAGAAACACACAGATCTTTAAAGAATCTTTCATTCCAGAAAGAAGACCAACCAAGATGCTAAAATAAACAATGCATGGTTAAAAATAGTATTAAAACAAGTTAAATAATATGGATATTCAATGATGAATGATGGAAAGAAATCCAAGATGTTTAGAAAAAAAGGATAGACTCAAAAGAGCAAACAAACAGACTGATACATGAGTGGAATGGTATGATCATGGTGTTCTTGTTTTGGAAAACATAACTACACTAGTGGGGATGCTGAAAATATAGAAAAGATGGATGGGTGAATGAACGATCACCTATTTTTAGAACAAAGATATCAGTTATTCTTGGTTTTCTAAACAACCATGTGAAACAGGATATACGGAGGTTTAACGCATTGATGGTAGTATAGCCAAATGGATATTTGAAACGATGTATTGATAAGTGATTAGCAGGATGTGATGAGTTTTGGAAATAATATTTGGTAAGTGAATAGCTAAACAATGATGGTGGTTTAGAATTGGAGAAATGGGTGTGTAGGTGTATGGGCACATGGATTTATTGATGGATGGGCTGAGAGATATATAAACAGCTGAAAGGTAATTGAATGCATACATGGATTGCGGAATGTACGATTTGACGTCCAATTGGATGCCGGCAGCAGCAAGGACAGACAGACACTGCTCAGGAAGGGAGGCAGAACCCAGGGAAGGTAAGGAACAAACCTGCTAAAGGTTCGGGTGTATGTATTAAAAGAATAGCTCATTGTTCATCCACTTACCATTTACAAGTAGATGCACTTTGAAGTTTGTAGTAATCTGTTTCTTTAAATACTTTAATAACCCCCGTTAGTCTGTTCTCTGATGATTAGGACCTCCACAAAGCATGTAATATTAGGGTGGTGGATGATGGTACGAGACAAGTGGATCACATACCTCATAAGTTTCAATTGCTGTTCTGCTCTTTGTTCAGCAGCACCGCTGTGTGATACACTCAAGCCAGCACAACACACACCAACAGTCAGTATCGTTACAATACTGAGAATCATCTACTACCCTTATACCTCCTCTGTGGGGGTCCTGATTATTGGAGAATATAATAACTAACAAAATATATAGAGACACTGAAATATGTGTCTATAATGATCAATGGAACTTAAAAAAGAGTGTATACCAGAGGAAATGGACATAATAAAATGACCGGTGAATATATAATTTAATGAAGCCAGATTCAGGATCTGATAAGTCCTGTCTCTGACAGATGGCCTGTGACTGATGTATTAGTGGATCTGTGTCTGTGGAGAAATAAATACAAATAGGAGTAGACTTAATACAGGAGTATGAATGAGTTATGGAACAGACGAATGTGCATATATGGGGGAGCGTGAATGCATGGCGCTTTAATAATTTGATGGATATGGGGAATTGAATAAAGTAATGGATGATTAACTTAACAAATGTCTGAACACAGATATACGATTGAATATGTTGATGAATGAGTGAATAGAGGTAAAGTCTAGGATTCTTTGATGGATGTCAATTTGAATAAAGAAAAAGCTGGATGAATGGATGGCTAGAGATTTTTGTGCCACAACTGAAAAAGATTTTAGACTGAATCTGGTGTGAACTGTACACCAACTGAAACAGAGCATTAGGACAAAGTTAATCCTGCATTACACTGTGAGAGGATTGTATTACAGCGACTAAAAAAAGTCTGGTGAAAAATAAGACACAATTGATTTTTTTTTTCATCCCTGGATTTTTTTCCCCTTACATCCCTCGTCAATTTTGAGAAACAAGTAATCAGAGAAGCAAACCGATATTCAGCTTTTGATCTTTTTTAAACCACTTTGTGATCGAAAATCTCACAGATTTTAACCTTCATTTCTTTGTCCTTTGGTAAGTTTCCATCCCTTTAACTTGCACTGTTATTACTTTAATGTTCTTAGACATGGGCAGAAGACTGCATTCCTTTCTTCCACCCCCACCACACACACATCATGTTGACCTCTCAGCTATATTACATGTATTTGTTCTCTCAGATGCTTAAGATTGAGCTCTTCAATGTAAACCAGTTGACAGACCTCATGCATCAAAACGTGGTGTCTATTCTACCAGTAGACAGGCTGGCAGTCACAATTTTCATAGGCATGTCAGTAACATTACTTTCTTATGCTGCAGGAAAATCTGAATAAATCCATTGCTTACTAACTGACAGTCTTGGCAACATCCTGTGTCAGATCTTCATGTACACCAAGGCTATGATAAAGAATCAATATGGTGTAATACGTTATAAAGCAAAAAAAAAAAATCCTCAAAAAGAGCGGTAGTGAATCTTAACATGTGAGTTTTAGCAACAGTGTATAAAACATTTTGACTGTGCTCCAGAACCTACTGATTATGTTTGGCCCAGAACAGAAAACATAGGGCAACATTGGAATTACAGAGAAAAAATATATAGCTTATTTTTTATAATTAATTTTTAAGTTTTGGAAATTTGCTGACCAAGTACTTAATCAGAATTTATATTAGTACTGGTTAGGGTATCTGCTGCTGTTGCTCTGCCTCAAGGGTAGATACTGTAGGCAATTTCTGATCAAACAGTTATATTAAAGGATTTTTGGGAGAAATCACCTTTTGAGTATGTTCCACAAGAACCATATACCTTCAAGGATTTTTTAAAAAGTTTCTCTTTGCTCTGCCAGCTAAAACAGAGTAAACGATCAGGTCTGATTATTGTGGGCAAGTATTTTTGGTAATCCTGTGTCAGTTTCTTGCAAGAAAGGACTTATAGAATTTTTTATTTATTAAGTAGTGAGTGGCACAGTGGCACAACCTTTAGCACCTCCGCCAGTCCAACAACATGGATTCAAGGTAAATTTAATGCTCTAAATTGCCTCATGTGTGTTTTTGTGAGTGAGTGTGCCCAGCAGATTGATGCCTTGTCCCGGGTGTACCCCCACGACCCTAGTAAAGGATAAAACAGAAGATAATGAATAAATGTTAATAAAGAATTTTTCCGTGCATGATCAATTCTGTCTGGACAATAAGATGTTTTGCATTTTATGGAGATGCAGTGGTGCCAACATTATTTTTCAATTTCAATGAACAAGAGTTATTGGTATGTAACTGCGATCATAAAAATATCTGACTATCACACACAACTATCACTTTTTGAACAAAGGTAGCTTTCACTCTTCTACAAAAAGGCATTTCACAAGATTTTGGAAAGTGTCTGTGTATTTTTGCCAGTTTTTCCAGAAAAGCAACTGTAAGGTCAGACACTGATGTTGGACCAGAAGGCTTAGATCACAATCACCATGTCAGTTCATTCTAAAGGTGACAAATGGTGTCAGTGTCAGTCAGAGTTCTGGAAGGATCAGTCGAGGACTTTCATACAAAACTAAGCTTTTATAGTAGCTATTCAATCAGAGTGTCCTATTACTTTTGTTAATATAATATAATTGTAATAATAAACAAAATAAGTAATAACTGATAATAATCCTTTCTTATTTATTTACATGATTTCCTATAATTGCTTACTGTGATGGCGATCATCTTCCATATGAAATGCAGCATTGTGTATTCTATACACCAAACAAAGAAAAAAAATGTTAACTGTTAAGATGTTCCTATTTTGAACTCTTGACATTTAAGTAATGTCTTAAGTCTGTTTCCCTGTGTTAGGATTTGTCTCCTGGGTTTTGCAGCCTTTTCTTCCTGAAAATATTAATTTCTTATGAGGGTTCAGAGTGAAATTGGTCCATGCAGCTCACAAGTTACGTGATGTTCTATACAAAGCACTTCTTGATTAGCCTTAAGCAAAAAAAATGTATTGCACAATTTTTTTAAGGAGCATACTATTCTGTAGAAGCGCCAGAACATTGGTCTGTTCCAATAATTACACTGCTAGCAGGTAACAGCTATTAATGAAGTCAGCAAGGGTCAGGCCCTGACCTAAATCACTGAGGCATTTATTCCACAGGCAGCTGAAATGGGAGGGAAGGGGAGGAGGAGTAAAGATAGGCAGTAATGTAGAGATAAACGGAGGGAATACTAATGAAGATGGTAAAAATAAGAATGAGGCTGTGTCCTCGGTGGACGAGTCCCTTCAGTCAGGTGCGAGAATAACAGCTCACTTTGCAGACTTCATTTTCATTCCTCAGCTGGGACTTTTGCCAATCTTAATGTCGGATTGTCAAAAGGATCAGCGTAGTGGACAGAGAGTAAAGACATTAAGTCCTATGACTACTTTTGTCTATATAAAAGGAAATGACAACCTGGTTCAGATGAGGTACTGAAGCAGGGCTACAATCATCCAGTCAGTTGAGAGCAAATGATGGAATGTGAATTAAGGGATATTAAAGAGAGAGGGACAGCGGGAGAGGGGGATAATCATCTGAGGGGGAGTAAATGTGCCAGATGGATTTAATTGTAGCTATATGCCCCACCACCTGCTTCATCAGGTTCATTTGTGCATCTACAAACACATCGGGCAGCATTCGCAGTCATCCAACCAACACACTATCTTTAGCAGGAAAATCAAATAAAAACATACAGGTTATGGTGTTAATGGCTTGCATAATACACACATGCACAATATTTATCAGCATAAAGATACAAGATGGTGGTTACTATACCGAGACCCCATGGTAAAACCCTGATAATCAACAACTGCTCTCCTTGGAGGCTTTTTGACCTCTCTGATGCACATTGTGTTTCAGTGGGATTTGAAGGAAAGCACACTGATGCCTTCAATTCCACTGAGGATTAATCTTCAGACATGTCTTCTAGCCAGAATACAAATGGTCACATTAATTCCACATCTTGCCATGCTGTGAAGCCCTAAGAAATAAAACATTAATGTTGCAGCACATGGACATTGTTTATGTCAAATCAGAAACTATGCAGCTCTATGTACAGCCACTGCTATCCACTTAATTTTGCTTGGGTTTGAAAAACATCTGTGCGATAAGACTACAAAAACATTATGGTTATGTGTGTTTCAGCCTAAACCAGATGACAGTCAGACAAATGCCTTTGAAGAAAGTCGAAGAATGGGGTCAGCAGCAAGCATGCTTCCTTTGAGGAACTTTTAGGTCCTTTCTATTTCCATGTAGGTCATGCAAAAAGGGAATAGTGACCTCCATTTACACTGGCACAGTTCAAACACCAGAGAGAGAGAGATTACTAAAAGCTTTAAAGTCTTCGAGACAGCAATTTGTCATTTAAAACAGAGCGTATATATTTCTGCCAACGTTTGGTCATTGCCATTTAATGAAATTAATTCATCTTTCCAGTCACTTTATGGTTGGGGGAAGGGGTTGTTATACTCAAGGGTCATTAAAAGTCTTGTGTTCATTTTCTTCTTCGCTAAATTAAATTAATTTGAATAAAATAAAACCGAGAAAGCACACCACTGGGCCATTTTCCCTACAGGAACAGTTAAAAAGGATACAGACATAGGGGCAATTTAGTATACATACAGAGTTTGTGCTTATTTAGTAAAGGAACATATGTGAGGTATTGGATAAGAAAGACATAATACTGATGTATTCAAGGACTGTAATAAGCTTTACTTTTGTATTAGCCAGATTTAAAAGTAAAAGCATTCTGCCATACTGTTAAAACAGTATGCTTATGTCTTGTTTTAATAACTTTCAGTCATGCTCTTTTGGCAGATTTAATACATACTGCATTTAAATCGCATCCACTGTCTTCCCAAAGGATATGAAAAAAGACCTGGCTCTGTGTGACTGCCAAAGACGGATTACAACATTTCAAAAAAGCCACAATGCTTTTAGAAAGAAACCGAGGTTTGCATCATGGAGACACTGAGGAATGAAATGAAGCTGGGAACATTTGGCATGGTAGTAAATTATATTAAATTGAACAAATCAGCGTGGATATATGATTCAGACCAGAAAAAAACATAATAAAAAGCATGAAAATTGTTTGCCGCATACGCTGGTTCAAAACATGCTCGTCCATTTAAAAAAAATATTTAGATAACAGGCCTAAAAGCAAATTCATCTGCTGTATAGCAGTGTTTAAAAGGAAGAAAATCTGCATGGTTCCATTTAGTGTTCATCTGTGTAAAAAAAAATATCACAGTGAACACACATTACATAAAAATGATTTACCAACTTTTACTTTATGAAGCTGCAATAAAAGAAACAAATCTGGGTATTAAGAGCAGATTGGCTAATGATTAGGTTTGATACCACTACAGTGTAGATGATTTCTAAATTATTTTAGAATTATTATTAAGTTTTGCTAAATGGGCCAGCCTCCTAAAGACATTTAATTTTTTTCCCAACACTTTAACACACTAACCAAACATGTAATAAACTTTAAACTTTATACAATAGTATCAGGTAACATAGGAGTTAAAGTTAATGTGGTATTAAAAATTTAAGCACATATTTCCATAAGCCATTTTAATGACCATACTGAACCAACTGTAGTCCTATTATCCTTCCATTATCATCCGCTTTATCCTCTATTAGGGTCGCGGGGGGTTTCACATGCCCATCCTGGGAAGAACATCTCGGGCGCTGGGCAGGGCACCAATGGACAGGACACCCTGGACAGGGCACCAATCTTTCGCTGGGCACACACTCAGCACAAAGACACACTCTATATGGGGCAATTTGAAGAATTCCATTGACTTGATCCATGTTTTTGGACTGTGGGAGGAAACCGAAGGAGAGGGGAGACAGGGAGAACATGGAAACTCCCCCCAGATTGGGATTCGAACCAGGAATCCCTAGTGCTAAGAGGAGAACATGCTAACCACTAAGCCGCCCGTAGTCCTATTATGAGTTCAGTCATTTTTTTGCTGCATCTTGCACTACACAAAACTGACAAATTTTGCAAGTGACCTTTAACTGGCATGTTTCATCACAAATTGCTTTCTGGTGGCTCTGGAGAGTGTTTAGCACCCATTATGCTATAAACTTGTTTAGCAGTGAAGTACATGCGAGTCTTTGTTATCATTTACGAGCACAAAAACTTTTGTAGTTGACAAGATGGCAGTTGACCCACAATTCTATAGACCGGACATGAGCTTCAGCTATAATGAGAACTACTGTAATAAGAATCTATAAAATCAGTTCCATCATTGCAGAATACTGGATGTCAATTATGAACCAAAATTGATTTAGTATTTTCAGCCCACGAAATGCACAAAGCGGCACGGTGGCTTAGTGGTTAGCACGTTCGCCTCTCAGCGCTAGGGATTCCCGGTTCGAATCCCCATCTGGGTGGAGTTTCCATGTTCTCCCCGTGTCTGCGTGGGTTTCCTCCGGGTTCTCCGGTTTCCTCCCACAGTCGAAAAACATGGATCAAGTTAATTGAGTTCTCCAAATTGCCCCATGTAGAGTGTGTTTGAGTGAGTGAGTGTGTGCCCAGCGATGGATTGGCGCCCTGTCCTGGGTGTATCTGCCCAGCGCCCGAGACGTTCTCCCCTGGATGGGCATGGGGAACCTCACCGCAACCCTAATAGAGGATAAAGCGGGAGATAATGAATGAATGAATGAATGAAATACACAAAATAAAAAGTGAGGATGACATTATTATAACGTATGAACAGATTGTATGAATTAAAATGTATGTATATTTAATAATATTTTCCAATTCAGCCTCAAAAGAATTTGTGAGGTCCGTCACTGATGTTAGACCACAGGACCTTGTTCTATTGTAATTTATTCCAGGGCTGTTTAATGGGGTTATGGTCAGGACTCTATACAGGACAGTTACATTTAATCCTATTGTTCCAATGATGCTGTACAGCCAATCCTGTGTTCTGAACTTAACCATCAAGTTGGGAGACGTGTATGTTGCTTTGTATAAAATGTTTGCAAAATGACCAAATAAAATGTAATGTGAATTGAGACACAATCTTGTTAGAACACAAAAAACCTTAAAAATGTTTTTCTTTACGAACAATAGCAAAATAATAATTATTAGTATCAAAAGTGTTAACAATAGAACAATATGAATTATTTGATGCTGTTACAAAGATACTATATCAAAATTTTTTGTTTACCCGCATATTGTAAAATTTAAAAGTGTGTACATTTATGAATCAACAAAAACATATTAATACATCAATATTGTTAAAAATGTAGGTACCCATTAGAATAAAACAGACGTGGGTACTGGCATGAATAGCTGCCTGCTTTGCAGCTTCTAGGATCAGTTTCTAAACTATTAGTCCTGGCAGGCTTGTCCTGGTGCCACGGAGCCACTGCTCTACTAAGAAAAGACGTAAACACATTCATCATCACTTCATAGCCATGTGGCATTCCCTGTGGCTTCTCTCAGCTATAGCAGAAAGCCTGATTGCATAAGGATGAAGGTCAAGAACTGTCAGAGTGGGGAGAAATGTAACAGCTCTGAGGGACAATCACATGTATGTCCCAAAATAGAGTTTATGCCAAAAACCTGACTCACTAAATCCACTTTGTGATAAATAAAACACCATTTGGGAAAAATGCCTTATTAACTCAACCCCAGGTAACCTGGTAGATCTGAATTAACATAATCACAGTAACACAAGTCACAAACACCTACCATTACACTTAAAGAGAGGGTGTGTGGGTGTTTTTGAGTGAGGGCTTGATCTGATTTAAAATCATAAAGACAAGGCAATGGTTCAGTAGCATCACTGGTAACATGGCATGACACACAAACCATTAATTTAATACACATGTCTAATTCACAGTATTTCTAGTCACTGGAACAGAAGATGCCAAATACTTATAAATTTAAAATGAATTATTTACTCATATTCTCGTGATCACAAGTTTACAAAAAAAAGACTATCTATAATGTCTATATAAGATCTATAATGTTTCTGCAAATTTTTTCCTATTTGTGCTGTGATGGGTTCCAGCAATTGAATAAATAAATTATAGCAAATTATAATAAATTTACCTTAAAATACAACACATGTTCTAAAGGGAAATCATCATGGAACGAGCCTGCTTCTCCTTTCTTGGTCCCACTGACACTCATTTGTTGAAGGAAAAGTAAATTGAGCCAAAATTCCTAAAATGAGTCTGTTGTCATCCATCGGGGTGATGAAGACGAGAGGCAGGGGACCTGTCAGAGGAAAAATGATCCAAAACATACTGCAAATGGGAGTTTTTTTTAGATTGGTTTCATTGGAAGCTGTCATTACTAACAGAAGTGTCTGCATTAAGTATTAAATCATTCTCCTTTTTTCCACATGACTTTCTTACTGGCTCGTAAAGTTACTATTTCTTTATTATGTGGCCTTATAAGTTTAATTTTGATGCCTGCTCTGAGTTCATTACGAATGTTGATTAATAATACATTGTGGACTACTGCCATAATCCTCTAGTTGCCAAACATTAAAATCCTTGTGTGTATCAGATTTAATTTTAATAATAGCTGATTCACAGATACACAAGTTTTGATGATTTACAATCTATTAGGTAATACAGCAGATGCTTCTATCCAAAATAACTCACAAGTATTCCAACTTGATATTTGGGGTCCGAACACAGGGTTGGCCATGATACCCTGCAGCAATGAGGGTTAAGGGGTTTGTTCAAAACCCACATTGCTACCCTAGTGGACCTGGGATTTAAACCCACAACCTTCAGATTGAAACCAAAATCACTGAGCTACCACATCCCTTTAAACTGATATTACAATAGTATGTCACATCTTTTTATTTACAACATTGTATACTGGCGACTCGGCCTGTTTGAGTTTAACACCCAGGTTCCAAGCAATACAGGATGAATACAGTATCCCATTTTTAATTAACCCATCAACATGTCTATAAAATGTAGAAACATTAATTCCCCACAAAGAAAGGAACCTTTGCGAACTCCAACTGAGGATTACTTTACTTGCTGTGAGGTGCTCTCTTCAAAATGCTTTGAACAATTTTTTGTATATATATAAAATATAGAAAAATATTTTGTGGCATTTACCTAAGTTCTGACATGCAATCCACATTTCAATTTGTCCCAAATGTATTGTGTGGTATAAAGGTCAAGGCTTCGGGAAAGTCACTGAAGCTCCTCACAATCATATATCATTGTTTTGTCCACAAGTTGAAATGGAAAAAAAAAACTTTCGATAACTATAAAATGTGTTATTAATTTATAAGCAGTACGGTAATAGTAAAAGACTACTTTTAAAATATTCCAAAATTATTCTAATGTGCTTTATATTATACCTGAATTATTTAATCTCTTGTGTCTGAGATTTGATCTTTGATAAAGATGTTAATGCTAAAGCATTTTTGTGTTTTAATAGAGCCATTAAGAGCACTTTGTTTGATTAAAAAAACATATTTCAACATCAAAGGTTCTTATTTTTCATTATTTTGGAAAAGTTATTTTATTTCCAAATACAAATCACATTAGAGTAATAATTTTTAGATTACAATCAACTAATCAAAAAAAGAATCGCTATATTAATCTATTGAAAATTAATCGTTAGGTGCAGCCCTAATAAGCAGCATTAACTTTAACTTTTCTTTTCCTTTGTTCATCACATGAGCTTCACTTTTAGCAGCTACAATAGTAACATTGCAGTTTACACACCATTACAATTAATGAATCAGTTAAAGGGACAAAATCAGACTTTTACTGTAATGCTTACATTATATTTAGCTCATGAACATTCACTTAAGTAAGATTTTTCCATGTAGAATCTGTAATGGGTCACTCCTGTTGTCCTTGTATAATAAGTTCTGATTTGGCTGTCAGCTCTTAGTTTACTTATTAGTTTAATTACTTTGCACAAAGTCCTTTAATTAATTAATTAAATTATTACAGTTAAGCACCAACATGCAAAATGTGACCTTTTACTTCTAAAGTTATAACAACAATAGTTTGCATGTAATTTCTGCTGTAAGAAGACTGATAACAGTCCAGAATTTAACAAAACGCAATTATGTAATTGCATTGTCTTTTATAGATGACAATTAAATTAATTACTAATTGTACAAGGAATGCTGAATAGTTCTGAGCAGGCAGGACAAACACTTCATTACTCACTACTATTTTAGTCAGCAGCATTTATCAGTAAAAAGCACTCCGATTGATTTTTTTCACTCCAGGGCTGTGTGACTCAGCCCAAGTTGACATGGCTGAACCTGGAGACATTCTCAAAAAAGCTAAAATGGGCTTGGACTGGTCGATTTATGAGAAGGTCTACACAAATTTCCAAAATAATAGTATTTCACAAAGCATGTCAAAGCTAAAATCTGTTGGTTAAACTTGACATTGCAAAGCAATAACAATAAAAACGGATACCCAATAATACCTGCACAACATCAGTATCAGTCCATAATGGCTTGAGTTTACAGGCTTAACACTTTGTTGTTTTTTTTAATACATTTTACACTTAACATTTATAACCAACGGTCACAAACAGAATCTGGACAATATCAATGGCTATTTCCCCAACAATACTAATTCCAAGTGATAAGTACAGATTTGGCATCTCCAATTAATCTATTTCCTTGAAATGTGGGAGGAAACCAGAGACCAGATGCATGGGGAGGCCATGCAAACTCTACACAGAAAGGGCTGTCGGTCACTTGCCGCAAATAAAACCCCGAACCGGGTTACTGTGAGGCAGAATCATCAAATGCTGTGCCACCGTAACACCAGCATGTCGGTGAACGCAGTATTTGATCAAGTTTATTAAACGCTCATTAACTTTATTAGTGAATTATACTGTGGCTGCAAATGTTTTTACTTAGATGCACTTTTATCATTTCTGTAAGTTGACTGCATTCATTCCGTTTAAAACATGTCTTTCAAAAACGGTGACCGGAATCTTAATGAACTGCATTCGTGTTTTCAGTTGATTATTTTCTCATGCCTATAATGTATATTCTTATTGTAATTAAATATTGGCTTGTGTGTTGCATGATAAATGCGTGGACATCTGCCCTGTCTATTTTGCAGTTTTGGCTCCAGCTTGAGCTTGCATAACAAAACACTCCCTCTGCTGTAGTTGCACGTTCTACAAGACTTAAAATTCTGTAGCACATTCATGACTCTCTTTCTCTCGCTCTTTCTCATCACTGTTTCAGTAAAAATCAATGATGTACTGCAGAAAACAGTGAATTTAGGAGTGTTTTTTACCCACTTGTGTAATGGTGCTCATCATACACATAAGTCTATAAAACTGACACCCAAGCTGATTGAACGCCAATAAAAAAATATCTTAGTTATGAATCCTTAGTTATGAGTCCCTTAAAACCTCAATCTGCCAGGATTTTTTTTACGACTTCCTTAATTTTCATGAGGTAATGTCTGCTTGTAAAATGAGCCATTTATGATGAAAAGGAAATCTGCATCCAGAAATAGCCCACAACAATGAGTATTAACATAAAATATATTACAATAATATTATGGAAATACTAAATGACGTTACTGACAACAGCACATAACCAAAACAAGATAATCTGCAAAAATCCAACTTTGCAGTAGCCGCTATTTTTATTTGTTTTATTGCTTTTGGTCACTTCAAAGATTGTTTTAACTGGGGAAGCTGCCTGGTTTAGAATTTATCGTAGCATGAAAGTAATGGGAACAAGGCCACAATCATCAAGGAATATTAAATAGCCTTAAACTCAACATCCCATTTTGTTTATATTAACATGAAGAGACAAGCAAGTGAGATGGCAGCAGTGTGCAGATGAACTGTGGCAAAAGACCCTTAAAAAGTGCACTGCAGCAAAATTCATTAGAATTGATGCTGTATTAAGGGCAAATAGAAAGAAGAAAAAATAAGATTTTTTTCTGATTAATGTCCTACGGAACAAAATCATGTCATTATTTTGACAGATTTGCAGAGATTTCACAATCCATTTTCTGCCATCTGCCCATGTTCAGAATTCTGTGACCTGAAAGCAATTTTTCCCCTTTTCGGTTGTAATTACGCCTCATTACTTCAGATGGCTATTTTTACAATTGACATCAGATTTTAAATAGTAAACCTTGAAGAGGGCTTTATCTTCATGAAGAGCAGGCAATGTGCAGTGCTTTAAATGCTTAGCTGATTTAGTTTTGCTCTTTTAGAGCCACAAGGTGCAGGCTTTTCTCAGTGATTACCTGAGTGCATCATATTTTTATCTTAGTAAATCACTTAAGTTATACATTTTTAAATAGGCCAGAACATCGGTAATGCACCAACCCTTTATCATTTATACTCCTTGCTCTGCCTTTGCTGAATTTGTAATGCAAACTGCAGCTCAGCTCCTGAAAACAAGAAAAAAAAACTCTAATATCTTTAACTTGCAGCAGCAAAGCCAAATTATACATGGTTCTCTGTGTGTGCATCCTACCCATGTTATGTTCTGAATACTGATTAAAATAACATTATCAGATTAATAACAATCACTTACACGATGATACACTGGCGATGCAAAAATAATACACAAATACCCATTTACTACCTGAGGGTCACAATAAAGCCATGTGTTTTGTTTGAAGCAGGTAAGTATTTAAAGTAGAAGCCATTAATGCCATTTAAAGAGTTTGAAATATGAAGCAATATAAATGCAAAGTACACAAAAAATCAAATAAGCCAGCTTATAAAGTCCATTTCTCACACACACCACTGCCAATATGAGGCGTATTCTTTTTGCCCAGTGGCATACAAAGCTGATCGTTTGCTGCCTGCCTCCAATTCCATCTTCTACTTTAGCTATTGTAGCATTTCTACCAGCTTTTTATGTTTATCATTTAGTCATCTCTAAAAAGCAAATGCATTAGGCAAATGCTGCAATCTGTATTCTTTTAATGACAAACCAGTCTTTTGTTAAAAAAAAAAGAAGGCAGGAGTGACTTTGTACCATAATAGTATGATGTCACCGTGGAAGTGCTGTTTTAAGGTAATCAAAATATTTAAAAATATTGTTATCGAGATGCGACAGCTCCAAAATATTTTGGGGATTTTTTATACTGTCAACTGACAGGATTTGTGCTGAGATTTTGTTACACAGTCAGAGTCAGAGATGGCATAGTACGTGCAAACTGTCCAAACGCCAGGTCTAGCTACAAGGCTTGGGAAACTGCTTAAGGAAAGGAAACTATTTCAGAAAGTATGTAATTTGATAAATTATGGACTTAAACTATCACATTTCCCTTTCTGGCCGAGGAGAAAGCTAAGAATACATACACTCTTTCATCACAATGCAAACTGCAGCATTCACCCACTTTCCAGCAAGTCACTCTCTCAAAATGCATTTGGTCTTAAGAAATGTACCACACTTGTGTGTTTCATATAGTTTAGTGTGCTACACGATCAAATGCATGTTGGTGTCCCAATTTGCACACAAACTTCTGGATTCAAATCAATTAAATTGTATTTATCTTGTGCATTTTATTATATACATCATTCACTGAAAGCATCTTAACTGTAATCAAACAGTGAACTAACAAAACAAGCTAGATTATTCTCGATTATACACAGGACTTCAGAACCAACAGATCTCAAGTACACTACAAGTTTTACAGAGACATTTTAAGAAAAAATGTTAACAAATGGAAGATAAGCAGTAAGTCATCAGAAGATAAAATATTCTAGAACACGGGACTTTTAATACCTTTTTTAGGAAATTATTCAGTTCTGTAAACCAATTTCTTCATTGAAGCAAATCCAGGCAAATAAAATACTAAAATTACAAGAACATAACTAGAAAATCAACACAAATCAAAACACAGCACTAATAATAATAATAATAATAATAATAATAATAATAATAATAATTATTATTATTATTATTATTATTATTAATAATAATAATAATAATAATATTGGCGGCACGGTGGCTTAGTGGTTAGCACATTCGCGTCTTAGCGCTAGGGATTCCCGGTTCGAATCCCCATCTGGGTGGAGTTTCCATGTTCTCCCCGTGTCTGCGTGGGTTTCCTCCGGGTTCTCCGGTTTCCTCCCACAGTCCAAAAACATGGACCAAGTTAATTGAATTCTCAAAATTGCCCCATTTAGAGTGTGTCTGTGTGAGTGAGTGTGTGCCCAGCGATGGATTGGCGCCCTGTCCTGGGTCTATCTGCCCAGTGCCCGAGACGTTCTCCCCTGGATGGGCATGGGGAACCCCACCGCAACCCTAATAGAGGATAAGCGGGAGATAATGAATGAATGAATAATAATATTATTATTATATACTTTTTTCAAATTAAAATTAAATGCTTTTTAGGGATTCCCGGTTCGAATCCCCGTCTGGGTGGAGTTTCCATGTTCTCCGGGTTCTCCGGTTTCCTCCCAGTGTCGAAAAACATGGATCAATTTGACTGAATTCTCCAAATTGCCCCATATGGAGTGTGTCTGTGTGAGTGAGTTTCTGTGTGAGTAAATTCATTTTTAACAGTAGGGCATAACTATACATATATACACACAGCACAGTCAAAACTAACAATTTAACAAATATTTTAAATTATTTCACTACCCATGGTCTGTTACAAAAAAGGTATTGATGTCTCATCGTTATGTTGAGAATCACTTAACCTTGGAAACCTGATCACAGATTTAGAGCCTGATCAATGACTCGATGTCCCACCTAGCAAAACCATCCAGGCTGAACGTGGAACGTGTTAAAAAGTTTAGTGCTGTTCTGATAAAATATGAGAAGGTTTGTTTCACGTTTCTCATGTAACTCTTTCACTGACAGAATGAATATAATGACTGCATAATGACATTCAAATGCATAATTATATGTATTTTCTTGTTGTTGTTGTGTTAAAACACCATTAAAGCAACACAATGGTCTCTACGCAGTGTGAAAATTCATAAAAAAACTCTGACCAGTTATGCAATAAATTAACTGTGTGTATTAAAAAAACATCACCACCACATCACTTAATACACAGCATTATGACTGACTGTCACCTGAATGTCTCTACTAAGCATATATTTTAGTGATACAAATGACTGATAAAGCCATGTCTCTCTTTAGACTTATCATTATAGACCTATAGATCATTATGCCTCTACCTCATCAACCAGCCATAAACTACTGGCAAAAGAAAATGTAGTATCAGCGAGGTTTGATACATTTTTACGGATTTAACACATGCACTTTGGATAATAACAGCAGAAAAAGAAATGGGCTTTTCCCACAGTGGGGCTCTTACACATCCAGTACACAGCAGGAGCTCATAGTCAAATTCTCATCTCTTTTTGGTGAAATGTCAGCTGTGAACCAGACATGATGCAAACCTAAAAAAAACATCAAGTTCTTAAATTTTTGGGTTATGCACTGTTATTAAATCAAAGGAGAAAAATAAGTCTAATTCTTTTTCATGTATATATTTTGACAGTGCAAAACCATCACGTTGCTGAGTAATTTTCACATCTGTGTTAATTTTAGGTCAGAATATATTGTTAACTTACCAACAAATAAATTCGTATCCATTTATTTATCAAAAATAAACATAATGATGCAATGACAATTATAAATCAATGGTGTTTTCCCTTACAGTGGTTTCTGTTTTGTAAAATACAAAGATTTCATGGTGTTGCAGGAGAATATCCACCTGTATCTCAGATTAAAACAAAGCATTAATCTATTCACCACTAAACAGCTCACAATGTGACTGTTGTGCATGCACACGTTGCAATGAGGATGATTAAGCAATATATTGTGCAGCCTTACGACACAAAAGATTAGATGCAACATGCACTGCTAAGTGCTCTGGAAACAATGGCAACATTAAAATGTCATCATTTGGGCTATTACAACATCAGAAAGATTCAAATGTGTTTACTTGCCTGCACAGACTTAATTCAACTTTGTAATTATCTATCCATCACCTTTGAGAAAAATAATAAATGTAAAATACTTAATCTGTTAAAACAATTAATCTACCACAACAAGTCCATCAACCTAAAATTGAATAAGTTTTATAATGTCTCATAAAGCGTAATTTGATTGCCTAAGAAAATTAATGAATATACGACCCGATTTTAAAAACATGATCTGGATATTCACAGTACTGTAATGTCTTTATATGTTCAGCCTTAGTAATGCTAATGTTTCTGGATGAAAGTAAATACCTACAACCTTGTTAGATCTGCCAGTGTCTCTGGGTGTAATGTTTGGGCGGTCACAAATTGTGTACATCCTCTTACACAAACTGACTGCTTAAAGTGCTCCTCAGTGCAGTACTTACAAACGCATTTAGATTTGACCTCTTGACATATAGAAAAAAATGTTTAGACACATTGGTCCATTAACTTTTCCTAATGCATTATAATCAGTTGGTTGGTGTTTAGAAAATATCCTAGATTACCTAATATTAGTCCAAGTGGAGTAAGGTTATACATTTACAGTTCCATAAACTGAACTTTATTCAATCATGGAAAGTAAAGATCTTAGTAAATCATTATGACCCTCTATGTTGTTAAAAAGCCTTTTTTTTCTTTTTTTTCTGCCCTCATTCAGTTTCATTTTCAGGCCAGTTTAAACTGGATAGTCAAGCACAATTCCAGAGAAACGTATCCAAACTGCAAATCAGTAATATGTTTAAGCATACAATGATATACTAATCGTGGAACCTGCAGATCAAATCTCATTGAGGTAATGTAATAGCTTGGTGATAAGGTGTTGGTCTATCACTTTGAAGCTAGGGGGTTCAAACCCTAAGTCCACTAAAAGTTGCCAATGTGCGTGACTGAGCAAGGTCCTTAACCCTCAATGCTTTAGAGGTGCTGTATCATAGTTGACTCCAACCATCCATTTGGGGTACTTGTAAGTCTTTTTGGATAAAAGCAAAAAAGGACCTAATGGGATGTATCTGGAAGTTCAGTACTGCCAGAGTGCTCAGACCCTGAGTAACCTCTCCAAAATTTACATGAAACAGAACACCTTGAGGCATTGTTCAGCATCTCTTAGTCTCAGTGTGTCAAATTTCCCAGAGCCTAAATGTAGAGGAGGGTGTGGGGGGAGGACATCAATATCCATATTTTCTCTGCTGGAAAACCAGTTATTAGTCACACACACAATCAAGGCACAGGCCATAATAGCTCCGTGCAGTAGATATTATACACTTGAGTGTATCTGCATGTGAGATTTTAAAATCAATAAAAGCTTTTTGGTTTACAAAACCACACATTTCCTATTCCAATAAGTAGAATGTTGATTGTCATGATACTCAACAACTTCTTTACTGTTTTTCAAGTTTTCCTCCAATCATAAAACTGAGAGTTCATTAAAACAAACCACAGGCTTCAAGAGTATCGCTGTGCTAATGGAGGACTGTGTGAGTGAAGTACACGGTCCTTGTTATAGGGAAGTCAACCACTCAGTTTGTGGCAAAGCTCATCTCTACCCTTGATGTGCTAAATTATTTCTATGATCAAATCCAGCCTTAGTCATGACAAAGAGGGTGAGGTGATTGAGAAGCAATGAGAAGACTGATTACTGGCAGAATTAAAAAAAACAGTATGAAGGCAGCATTATACAATAAATGTTCATCAATGGTACAAACCTGATATGGTAAGAGAAATTGTTAGTTTTTCGCTCTGGAGACACACAAACATTATATAGTCTAAAGTATAGTGTTACCTCTTCATTAATGTTTGTTGGGTTACGTTCACATTAAATTGTTTGCCCTAATCTTTCTAAATTAGATTTGATACAAATAAGTCTTGCAGTCATTGATATACTACTTATCTAAATCATGGCCATGCGATATGAATGGACATGGTCAGATTGAAGCTTGTGACTACCCATAAGCATGTGCTTAGTCCTACATTTATCTGACAGTGCTTACAATATAACACAGATGCCCATATCCACACATCTTTTAGTGAAAAAATCTGCTGCTTCAACCAGATTACATCTGACAATCTGTTTGTCTAATTCCAAATCTACTAGATTTTTACTAGAGTTTCCAGTTTTACATATCTATCACTTTTGTCCATTTTAGAGCACAGAGGTTTACATTAGAAAACAGATACAGGTCACCTAATGTGAATCTTCAAAGCAGAAAATTGGTTGTTAATGTAAATGTGTCCTTAGCCATCTTATTCTAAAATAACTGTAAAGACTAAGAGATTTTTAGTTAGTAGAAAGTTGTGCAACATCATCTTTAGCTACAGGTGTACATCATGAAATAAAATGATGAAATTCAAATTAAATTAAATTCATGAAATTAATTCAATGAAATTCGTAAAAGCACATCTCCAAATGTTGTATGCTAACCCAACACAGAGCTACCACTGCACTACATTTAGTAAAAATCAGGCACCGAAATTAGATAAGGACTGTCTTCTAATCAATGTCCATATTCATCCTAAAGATGTTCAGTGCCTCTGCATTTGAAAGTCCTGGAGTTTATTTTTACCTTCAATGTTAAACCATCACTTTTTGGCCCTTAGTTTGTTCACAAAGGTGAGTCATCCAGACGAGGAGGCCAGTTCATCATGAAGTACCATACGTAGTTATATTCACAAACTCAGTCCTTCCTATAGGGGCAATTTATCATGCTCAGATTACCAACCTGCCTGTTTTAGGGAGATGAGAGGAAACCACAGAACCAGTAGAAAACTGGGCATGTAAGAAACTTAAAAGTGACAGAAGTGACACATAATATTTAGCGACTCTGCTTCACTGACAACAATCTTAAAATATTGTGGGGCTTAAGCTAGGCATCATGATCATGATGTAAATCTTGTGCTAAAAATACTTTTACATAATCTCGGTCTTTTAATAGTTCTTTAGATCTAACTACAGGCTCCTTACATTTTTATCAGTGTCTACACCTGGTCTTTTGCACCTGGTACAGCAATTTAGACCATTTAGTTTTATGCATTTTAAATGTAGAATTTTTGACAAAATACTCATCACTCAAAAAAAGCAATCTTACTTACATCAAGTTGCATGGTACCGAAAAAAAAACAAAAAAACAGACACAGCTCTATTTCATCACCGGTCTCTTTTTCTTTAACTCTTTTTTTTGGTTTAGATTTTTGCACTGTAAGTATAAGGTCTCTGTCAGATGTTAACAAACTGTTACAACAATGCTACCTGGTTTATTAGTAAACTGCACCCAATCTCTGCACAGAACTTCACAGCACTTCCAGCAGCAAAAAACATGATGCCCACTGAAGCCTTACAGCAGTTGTATAAGCTATGATGCAATATAGCGATATAAAAATATACAGTGGGTTGCAAAAGTATTCATACCCCTTAAACTTTGCCATATTTTGTCACATTACAACCACAAACATAAATATATTTCACTGGAATTTAATGTGAAAGACCAACACAAAGTGGTATACAATTGTGAAGTGGAATGAAAGTTATACATGAATCAACAATTTTTTTACAAATAAAAAACTGAAAAGTGCGATGTGCAAAATTATTCAGCCCCCTTTTCCCTGAGTGCAACCAAT
>JAFMOD010000750.1:406138-440105 GCA_019802435.1 Corydoras maculifer
ATGTTCAGTACCCCATCCAACAAACACTTCTACTACTTCCGATCGAGTGCATGCTTACTATTCTCAATTATCCATCCATCCATCTATTATCTTCTGCTTTATCCTCTATTAGGGTCGCGCGGGAAGGGGGGGCACGGGGGGGGGGGGTTCACCATAACCATCCAGGGGAGAACGTCTCGGGCGCTGGGCAAATATACCCAGGACAGGGCGCCAAGCTATCCATCTATTGCTGGGCACACACTCACACAGACATGCACACAAACACACTCTATATGGGGCAATTTTGGAGAATTCCATTGACTTGATCCATGTTTTTGGACTGTGGGAGGAAACCCACGCGGACACGGGGAGAACATGGAAACTCCGCCCAGATCCGAATACGAACCGGGAATCCCTAGCGCTGAGAGGCGAAAGTGCTACCCACTTAGCCACGCTGCCACCCACAACTATATAACTATTATATATATATATATATATATATATATATATATATATATATATATATATATATATATAGGATTCTGCCTCGGCGTCTGGCTGATATGCGGTGGAAAGGGAGGACCAGGGCTGGGATTCGGGCTGCTTTGCGTTCATTGCCAAGCGGCAACGCGCACCATGTTCTTACGGGTCCCGCTGCTTGTGCCGGGGAGGAGGGAAGGAAGAAAGCGCTCGGATGGTTCGCGGCGCTGGACAAGAACTTTTAAATCAGGGGCGGCGGGGGGGGGGGGGCAGGATTACGAGGGCTGCTTTAATAGGATGTTCAGTACCCCATCCAACAAACACTTCTACTACTTCCTATCGAGTGCATGCTTACTATTCTCAGTTATCCATCCATCTATTATCTTCTGCTTTATCCTATATTAGGGTCGCGGGGAGAATGTCTCGGCCGCTGGGCAAATGCACCCAGGACATGGCGCCTATCTATCGCTGGACACACACTCACACAGACATGCACAAACACACTCTATACAGGGCAGTTTTGGAGAATTCCATTGACTTGATCCATGTTTTTGGACTGTGGGAGGAAATCGGAGAACCCAGAGGAAACCCACACAGATTGGGATTCGAACCGGGAATCCCTGGCGCTGAGAGGTGAATGTGCTACCCACTAAGCCACCGTGCCACCCAATACTATAAATACATATCCATCCATCCATTATCTTCCACTTTATCCTATATTAGGGTGTTCCCCATGCCCATCCAGGGGAAAACATTTCGGGCACTGGGCAGATACACCCAGGACGCCAATCTATCGCTGGGCACACACTCACTCACACATACACACTCTATATGGGGCAATTTGAAGAACTCAATTGACTTGATCCATGTTTTTGGACTGTGGGAGGAAACCGGAGAATCCGGAGGAAACCCACGTGGACACGGGGAGAACATGGAAATCCCTGGTGCTGAGAGGCGAACATGCTAACTAATAAGCCACCGTGCCGCCCTCCTCAGTTATCAGTTTTTAAAATGTTCATGTCATTTTTAAAGGCTCACCTGACATTTGAAAAGGTTTACATGCAGTCTATATGTTGCTGTATACCAGCTCTACCACATTTATCCTTAAACAAGACCATAAACACTTAACCAGAAGCAGTTTACCCAATTAGCAAACTTATTTTCAATTGTTTAGATTAACATTAATGTTCAATCGATAGCATACAAAATCATTTGTGACTGTAAAGTAATAAAGTGATCTATTTATGGCTTAGTGGTTAGCATGTTCTCAGCGAATCCTAATCTTGGTGGAGTTTCCATGTTCTCCCTGTGTCTGAGTGAGTTTCCTTGGGGTTCTCCGGTTTCCTTCCACAGTCCAAAAACATGGATCAAGGTCAATTGAATTCTCCAAATTACCCCATATAGAGTGTGTTTGTGTGTGTGTCTTGCCCAGAGGCGCTTCAGACATAGTACTTGGTGGAACCTAGATTAAACCCAGGGACCTTCAGTTCACAAGGCTGGTTCCTAAACCACAAGTTTATGATGGCCCCAATTTTATATGCTTATTATATGCTTTAGCTATGCAACAACCGTTTCAAAGGACCATCTACTTCCAAGTAAGGTCCATCTACTTCCAAAAAATGTCTATCGTTAGAACACCAAGAACAACCTGTGTAATTTCTGTAATCTTCTTCAGTGGTTGGCACCCCCACCCCCATGTCTAACTAGATTTTATTAATCAGTTCAAATCAAGGTTATTTTGGGGTGCTGCATTACCCCTAGCAGTGAATATGGTCATACATGTGTTTTTGTGTCTTCCCTTCAATGGACTTGTTACCTGTCCAGGTCCATGTAACAAGTGCAGGGTAGAGCTTTAGCATCTCATGACAAAAAGCTGCTGATTCTAAAAATGAGCATTAGCTACTTTCTAACAAAATTCTTTGAAAGCACATAATCAAAGGCTTTTGTCTAACAGCACATCCACAACTGTGATACTAGCCTCCAACGTCTGTAACCTTGAAACTGATTTATATAGTAA
Source organism: Corydoras maculifer (assembly GCA_019802435.1). Taxonomy (NCBI): domain Eukaryota; kingdom Metazoa; phylum Chordata; class Actinopteri; order Siluriformes; family Callichthyidae; genus Corydoras; species Corydoras maculifer. The sequence continues at coordinate 408,615 of JAFMOD010000750.1, forward strand.
ACTGAGTAAAAAAACATTCTTTTCAGATTGTAACTTTCAAACTGTTAAGGAATTGCACAAAATATCCTAATATTTCATTTCTTGTTGGTAAATATGCAGTGTGAAACTATTTTATTCCAATACCTTGAAAACCTTGTTCTGGTTAATGGCATTTTAGACTCTATTTAGTATTTAAGATCTGAAATGAGGTTATAACATGAATTACCTCTGCCATGAAATAGAAGTAAAATCCTGGTGGAATCTCCAAAAGAACAATGACCCATACAAACAAAAACATCGAATAAAGGAATAGAAATGAAGGTTCCATGAGAGAGGAACTATTTTACGTACATTGCTGCATCATTGCAACGGAAGGTTGCACATTGTGCAATGATACCAAAAAAGTGGTGACATGCCACTTTATTTTACATGCTGGGTTCTTTATTTCTAATTCTATCCTAATACAGTTCTACTGTAACCTATTTAGCAACCAATACATGCTCTAAGTATTAGCTTATTGAGATCTCAAAAATGTCTGGAAACAGCATATATTTTCTTTTGAATATGTTAAAAGTCTGTATGTGTTCCTTATACAAATCAACACCTTTGCTTCAATTACTATGATAATTGACAAACTTACTATAAAGGGCCCTACAAAGGTTTATGTACAATCACCAAGAAGAAATATAAATATAAAATCTTAATAAAAATTCTTTTTTTTCACTGACTGATTAGATATTTGTCAAAATATACAAGTGTAGGTGTTTGATACAATGTCTATGATCATATTTTAAAAATCAATTCATCTACATTCTAAAAATGGGTAAGCAGATTGATATTTTCTTTTTAACATTCACTGCAGCGCATAAAATGTTATATATTAAGTAGTCTAAACCTAGCCCAGCGATGGGTTGGCGCCCTGTCCTGGATCTATCTGCCCAGCGCCCGAAACGTTCTCCCCTGGATGGGCATGGGGAACCCCACCGCGACCCTAATAGAGGATAAAGCGGGAGATAATGAATGAATGAGTTTAAACCTATGATATACATTTGCGAATGTCATAAATAGTCCTATTAATTTTAAATCTAGTCCTAAGGAATCCATATGTGTGATAAAAAATTTGTGAGAAAGGCTTTACTAATTATTTTTAATGGTAAGCAACAGGAAAAAGCTTCTATAGTAATTGGACTAATTAACAGCTGGCACACTACTTTATGGTTGAGCTCCTCGAAAGAACAAACCATTAGTCAGGAATCTCATTCCTCCTGAACAATAGAACTAACAAGGTGTTGGGTAATTTCTAACTCTCAAGGCTCATGTTTCCAATTATACCTGTAAATAATGAAACTACAGTTCAGTGTGCGGAATTGTTCAGAGGTTTTCACAGCCTGTTCAGATTGTTTCTTGGTTATAATGATAACAATTGTATTTTTCCTGAACTTGGTTTAGATTAAATGAGCAGCTGGAACATAAACATATTTAATGCAGGACAAGCTGCAGTGACTCAGCTTCTCTCTGTTTTATTATTCCCACTGATACACTGTGTATTACTCCTCCCTTCTCCCTCTTCTGTGCTAGACATCTCATTTTCTCTTGATCTATAGAAACCTTGGAAAAAGATTGATAGGATTAAATTATTCGGATAGCTCTTTTATTTGGATGATTTCATCATCTTGTTCTCCAGACTGATCAAAAAATTATCAGTCTGCATATGTTTTTTACATTTTATTTGATTTACAACACTATATTATAAAAAATTTAGACATTTTGAAGCACATGTGAATTGTTAATGTAACTTCAACCTTGATTTAATTGAACAAGAGACAGATATTGTAATAATTTCTAAGATCATATATTATTAGTTATAGATTTAAGTCATTTTGAAACTAAAGGTAAGCTACTAATTTGAAAGACTTTGGCAGTCCAGTGATTTTAATCTTAGCTGTTTGATTCATTTATTTATTAGGTCCTATGGTATTTAATATGATATACTGTAGATCTGTACTGTTGGCAGGTCAGACTTGAACACACACTTTGATTTTACAAAGTAACCCTGTTACGACATGTGCAAAATAAATGAGGCCTGGCATTGTCCTGCTGAAATATCCATGGATTTCTTGGAAAAAAAGACATTGCTTGCATGCAAAAGTTCTAATCCAAAACAAATTATCAGCATGTTTTTGGGTTGTGGGAGAAAATAAAAGCTTGAGGAAGAAACCCAGAATCGTATTGAGAACATGCACATTTCTTACAAAAATGACCCTGTCTACCATACTCTGAAATCAAATCCAGAGGGCAAAAGCACTTACTTTTCAGTGAACAACACTAAAACTTAAGTGTACAGTTGCCCTCACTCAATATAGACCTTTTGGACATGCAGACAGATACGCACACATTTCTCGCCTGGCAACTAACTTTGTTGAGAGCTCCCCTTTTCTCTTTAGTTCTTTTACTGGAACATAAAATTTGGACTTTTAATATAAATGACTACTTATGTGAAATATGTCATCATAGATAGATTTTCCTTAGGGTACAAGTGTTTTCAGGATCTGAACTTTTTCACATTTTTTGAGATGCACTTAATATCATTTTGTGAAATGGATCAATTTTATTGTGCAGAAATAAATGCTATGATGTTGCACAGGTTTATGGAAACCATGTTACAGCAATGCACTGTTATCGAAACCAACAAAATGTGAATGTCTGAGACTTTATCTAATAGGTCAGTTGTGTTGCAGGAGTGCAATACATAAAAGTGTTTAAATATGGACAATGTTCACATCAGCTGCTGAGAATTTTAACTGATATTTCTACATGCAAACAGAACTTAATCAGAAAGTGGCAATAAAAGCATCTAGTGAGTGACAGTTTTGCAGACACTAACATCATGTTGATAAGAAAGAAAATGGCAAGACTGCTTTAATTATAGAGAGAAATAATGACAACTCAAATACTCACTTTATACATTGTGGTGAGCAGAAATCATTTCAGAATCCATGACATGTCAAACTATATGGCTGTTTTAAGAGCAAGTAAATATTTCACCTAGTATCTATAAAGTCTCCCCATGGATCTACCTGGTGTGAACATCAGCATCCAGTACAATTCCTGTAGTAGCCGTCTTTAATATTAATAGCTGTTTTTTTATATACTTGTCTATAAAACTTGTTTTAATAAATGTCAAGATGGCAGGTTTACTAACATTATGTTCAACATGATACTTATTTATAGTATAGTATAGTAGAAGGTATTTATAAACCTTCTTGAAGGGATAACGTACTACTATAGGAATGTTGTGTAACTGAATACATGTAAAAACCTTTAGAATTTTTTCACCTTTCAACCTTTTTTATTTTTTTATTTTAAAACAACAATGTGCTTGTCATTTTAAAAGCCTTAGAACATTCCAAATACAATAATATTTCTGGACATGTTTTTGCTTTAATATTTGAAATATAATTTTGTTGTTTGACTTATAATAATAATATTTACATTATTAAAAGTATGGGAAAAAATTTTATTGTAAAAAAAAATTAAAATAAAAAAAACTTTTTTGGCATGAAATCATAGAGCTGACTTCAAACAATTACCTTATTTACTTTTCTTTCGTAAAACCCAGATACAGTTTAAGAAATCAGCTTTAAACAAGCTCCTCTTAAATACAGCTAAAAATAATCAAAATCTGTAAAAAGACGATCACAACTTACTTGGGCATGTAGATCGTATGTGTTTCAGCCTGACCAAAGCACTTAAATATTTTATACTGCAAACCATACTATATGTTGTATTCTCACTTTTTACAATAAAGTAAAATACTGCAAGATTTCACTTGCAGATGCAATGACTAATAGTAAGCAGTGCTTAGCCAAAGTAAAACATTGCCTAATATTCTGTGTGTGAGGAATCCTTGAGTTGTCTCTTGGTTTCTAATTGCCCAGATTTGCAAAACTAACTTAATATAGAATATTTTTTGTTTCTGCTATGTCTATGCAGATTTCATGAATGTAGCAGCTGCAAGCATTAATATAATACATCACAACATTTGAGCATGGATTGATCACTGTTTGAATGGTATTTTTTAGCATTACTTTACTAAAGCCAGATTACAACGTGGATGCCAGCACTTAATCAAAAAATTAGCAAGCACTTCTAATTACTACACTTTATTGTTTTTATAGCAGACATGTTTTTAGACACGGTTGTCTTTGAGGTAAATACCTCAAACTGCCATAAAAAGGGAAATTAAAAGAATATAGTATTTTTAAGATCTTGCTAATCAAATTTTTAAATGACTTTTTTCCCTTTAAAAATACAAGGTAAAAGTGCATTTTCCTTACTTTAAAAAAGCTGCAACAGGAACAGAAATGTTGTTGGCCTACTTAAGAAAGTAAGTTTTATTTTAACATTGTAAACAAACCACTCATTTATTAATATATGCATTACCATGATGAATTACTAATAAGTGAGTTTGTACCTTTAGAGATTAAGGAGGCAAAACTCTTTGACTGATGCACGTATCTTTTACCTGCACTATTTTTACCTGGTCATTGTCTGCCTCATTGTCAGCTAATCCTTACACAGCTGATTTCACTTGTGCTAGGAGATTAGCATGATGAGCTATTTCTGGGGAAACAGAACAAGCTGATCTGTAATCCCACTAGGATCTTGACTGGTATCAATATGGCAGCTGTGAAAGGCAAGCAGATGATATTCCATTGTGTCTATCAATTCAATAAAAGGTTTGTTTAATGTGATATTTCATGTCAGTACATCAGTACTCAGGTTAAACACCAGCCACTTTTTCCAATAGTTTTTTTTTTATTTAAATCAGAGGAAATGTATAAGTTAATATAACCTGCCTTGTTTACTAAATGCATTTGTGATTTGCAACTTACCAAACTGAACAACTTTCACAAAAACAGGCCAAATTAAATAATTGACCACTTATCTTGAGATGTCAAATGAATTTGAATACGACACTAAATTATAACATTTTAATTTACCACAACACATGCCCTGGTTAGTCTGTACTTTGATGGTTTGATACAGTTTGTTCTTACTACAATGTGCAATGAAATCCTACTTAGTCCTTAAAATTGTGTTCTTAGTGTCCTTTTGCTTTTGCATTTTTTATTGCACAAAAACTATGAATAATAAAAATCAAGGCTAGTTAAATAAACTTATGTAAATATAAAAAAGATCATTATTTTAATATGCAATAACTGAAACAATAAGTGAAGGTAGTTGTTCAGCAAAAACTGATCCAATAAATAGAATCTCACAGTTGCTGATAGGTTTATGAAAGGTTATATCCTTAACAGGTTGAACATGTGGGCTCTTCTCTGTGTGGAGTTTTGCATTTTTGTTAATTTTCTTAGAAAAGTTTGGTTTCCTCTCATAGTCCAAAAATATGCTTGTGGGTAACTTTGAGATGGACCATTGATTTGTCCAGAAAACAAATAAGTAAATAAATAAAAGGAAGGTTAAATATAAAGGGTACCCCTCAAGTCTCAATATTTTCATTCTGTCCAGTTTTTACATAGAACACAGTTTTTATTTATTACACATCAGCTTTCAACCGTACTGTGGAATATGCGACATCAAGTGCTGCAAGTCACATAATGCCAGCAGATTGCTTCTTGTATGGACTGGTGCTCATACAAGGTCTGTGGTAAAAGTTAAGCACTCGGGGGAATATTTGCCCATCCACCTCAGTACACATGAGCTCACAGGTACCTACAGTTGGCTGGTCACACTGATCAACAGGGAAAAAAGACTCTGCAACCCTTCCATGTTGGCAACCATGGCCAGTTTGCTCTCCTTAGACTCCATCCACAGGTGGTTGTAAAATCATTTAGCTGGTGCAAATAGAATTTTTAGAATTTTTCAGAGCACAAGAGCATGCTGCCCTGTCCTGATGCCCACTAAGCCAACCTTAAAAGCAACATTCTTTACAGTCTATACTGATTTCAATCCAATGTGTACTACATTGTTTAGGAAGTAAATTAAAAGCCATTTTTTTAAACATCTCAGTGGACAAGGAAAAGATCCAGAGTATAATCACATACTTACATGTTTAAATTTGCAATACTAGTTCTGGAACTTTACCTGGATTTTTAAAAAGCAAGAGGTGGAAAAATAAAAACAAAGCTAAATTAATAATGACAGAGGAGCCCACCAGCAGGAGGTGAGTGTCACTGCAATATTTATGAGATCTCTACAAGAGCAGCTGGAATTCAAGGCTTGTCTACCCTGTGGCTCAGAAGAATAGTGAACAACTCATTATCTAGGCTATGCTTCCTGGCTATGCTTTTCTTCAGCTAATTCATTGCATTACTTTTTGGCAGGTGTACCCATGACCAAGGTTGGCTCATGCAGTTTAATATTCAGTAAGCAAACTGAATTTTTTGTATGTGCTTCAAAATGTCATTGATAGTAATAAATGAAAAATAACTTTAATAAGTTTAAACAAGGTATGTCCTTAATTGGACAGTGCACCAACCTAGCAGTTTATTCAAGAACACTTTATTAATACAGAGTAGAGCCTACTTTAACTTTCAAACCAATGTATTTTTTTGCTTACCAGTATTCTAGAGAGTGGTTTTCTGAGTTGTCATAGCATTACAGTCAGCACAAATCAGTCTCTGTTGTCCAAAGCATGCGTTCTTATCCAAACTTATTGGATATTTGTATTGCCTTATACTGGGTAAAATATAGAAATTAATATTCCAAAAAAAACATTAAAATTGTTTAACACATTTAAAAAATGTTAAACATTACTTTTATCATATGTTTGACATAAAAATGGTTTAATTTACACTGTTGGCATTTCTTGTTTCAAAGTAAATATCCCACATAGTATTTTAGATATATATAACAAATTTAACAATTCTATTTAAATGCCTAATAAATGCTTTTTATATTGGCATTTTACATATATACATTTATTTATATATATATATATATATATATATATATATATATATATATATATATATATTCAGACATACCTCTTAATGATTCATTTAGTTCTTTTTGCAAATGTGTCTAACATTTAAATGTTTTAAAATTCATTATTCTAATACACATTGTGTGGTAACTGCATGTCTTCCTTTCCCATGTGGTTCTTTGGGATCTCTCTTTTGCTCCCACATTCCAAAGACATGCTGATACGTCTGTTGAAGATATTAAACTGTCCTAACTATTGGGGGTGTACTTATCAGTGTGTTTGTAGTGCCATTCCCAAGCGTAGATAAACAGCAGGGTTGCATCAGAAAGAACATCCAAGAACGTCCAAAACTGTGCCAAATTGGATATGTAGAAGTTTGTGGAAAACCCTTAATAAACAAGCTGAAAAAAAAGTTCTGTATCTGTTTATTGTTTGATAGTTAAAATTAAACAAAAATAAATAAAAATACTTTTACAGGTTTGTATTATATATTCTTTAAACTTATATAAAATTGTTAGCTTGTTTGTAATCCAATACTAACTGCCATTTATTTGTAATAATCAAATCTAATGCCATTATATGTTGTTTACCAAAGAGTTTTGGTTCAGTTCACAGCCTCTTCCTGGTCACTCTCATCTGTTATTCTCATTAACCACTGAAAGGGCAGCATCCACATCATTAAAAAGTTAACACATGAACAATGAAGGTAATTAGGGGCAGCTCTGATCATTCAAGTTGATAAACTATTGTAACTCCTAATTTTACCCTGGTGTATACTGATACATGCTTTAGCATTATAAAATATACCAATAAAAATACCATAATGCTCATGGCCAAAGTACTCAAGTGCAATTTTTTTATCCTGCTGTCACTTAAAATGCAGAACACCAAGTGTCTTTAAAACACTTAGTGTCTTTAAAAGAGTTCAAGTTTAAGTAAAAAGTAAATCAAATTAACACTTTTTAACAACTGTGCGATCCATTCTTTAGAAAGTTATATAATTAATGTTTGATGTCAATCAGTGGTAAAAGATGACAGGTTAAAAGCTGCAAGGGAACAAAGGTAGTAAAAGCTCTTTTTTTTTAGCAGTATGTAAAAAAAAAGCATTAATTAAACATTTCCACAGTGATGATAAGAACGGAAACAAGCAGAAATATATTTATATGGAGTTTATAACTCCGTTTGTGTTGATTCTGTGGTATTAATTATCAAGGTAAACAACTTTTTAAATGATTTAATCAGAAGATTTTAAAACAACATCTAAGTGCTAATTTTCAAGTAATCGTCTTAAATTCCAAACTTGCATCCAATATATTCCAAATCAATCTGTGACTGATATGAGTCTACACAACATGCAACTACACAGTCAAAATCTCACTAGCACCTTTAGGACAGAAACCTAACTACTGATTGGCAGATTGAAATGTCTATATCTATCTAATATATATATATATATATTTTTTTTTTGTGTGAGTGTATACACAAACAGATTTTATGTCTCTTTCTTAAAGTTAGGCTTATACTGTAGATACATATGGAAAGTTTCCCAACTTTCTAACGTCCTGCCTGTAGGACCTTTCAATGAACAATTTTCTAATCTGATCTATCTTTATTATTTCCAATGAGATTTGTAGCATCTTAATCGCCATAATTTTCATCCCTCTTTCATCATTTCTGATCATAGCCAGATACAATATTGCCATACTATGCCGTACAATATTGCAGAGCTGAGTACTGTCCTGTAAAGTTTTCTTCTCACTGTGGCAGATAATCATACATCCAAATCATTCCTTCAACTCTACACTATCCACTTCACCCTGTTTGCAATCTCTTCTAATGCTTTTTCTTTTACTTTGCGCACTCAACCCCAAGTATTTAAACTCATCCATATTCTTCACCTTGACAGATCCAAATGAACATTTTTGCCATCCTCTGTCTCATTCATGCACATGTACTCCGATTTACTCCTGCTAACCTTCATTTCCCTTTTTCTCTCTAATGCATACCTTCATCTCTCCAGGCTTTTATCTACCACAAGCTCCTCTCCTGCCACGCTTTCTCTGGATTTAATATATAGTGCAGCTCCTTGTGACCTTCTGTATATTTCTCCATCAACATTCTCAATGTAAACATTGCATCAGTGATCAATTTTGCTGGCATGAAACCAAACTGCTGTTTACAATTTTCAATCTCTTTTCTCAACCTACTTTTCACTACTCCTTCCCAGATCATCATGATGTGGCTGATTAGTTTTGTTCCTCTGCAGTTACCACAGCTCTGCACATCCATTATTTTTTTTGAATCAGAACATTACACTTCTCCATATCCTTAGGCATTTTTACGCTAAGATTTTATTTAACAATCTAGTTTAAAACCCTACTGCCATCGCTCCTGAACATTTCCAAGTCTTCAATGGTATTTCAAATCTGATCCACTAAAATTTGATTTTTGATCTGTATGTTTAATTAAGCACAGATCTTACACCTGATACCCTTATCGATGCAACACTCCCTATTTATTTAGGTTTGGGTCCTTTTACATCACTTGCGCTATTAACATTTGATTTGAATGATTTAAATGGTTCTGGTGTACTGTTTTTTTGGTTTGTGTTGTTTCTTTTTTTTTTTTCTCCCACTCCATTTGTTTCTTTTACACAGACACACATATATCCATTTCCCAAAACCCTTAGCCACTAAAAGCCAGGATAAAATAATTATGCCTAATGGATTGGCTCCAAACCATATGCTCTTTGGCAAAAACAAAAAGAAATGCAGCATGTTTAGTGAGAAATCTTCCATGCGTTGATTTACCAGTGATGGGATTTATCATGACAGCTTATGCATTTATGTTAAACATCTGGATTTCCTCTCATGAACGTGCCAAATATTTGAATTAAGTCAGATGTACAGAAGATGACAACTAATGAAGCATTTTTACTAATGAGTATTCAATTTATTTGTCAAGTTACATTCAATAATTTTTTTTTTCTTCTTAGAGCTCATTTGGAGTTCTTGGATTTTTACCTGGAGTTTATAGAATGCCATTTGAAGAGGACCATGCACATACAGAAATCACATACAATCCAATCTTTCTATTTTTTTGCTTTTGTGTGGTGGGATACACCCAAAGAACCAGGATAAAAAAAAAACATAAGGAATAAGGAGGACATGCAAGAATCTTCACACAGACAGTAAGCCTGAAAGATAATCTAATCAGGTACCCTAGAGCTATGCATCAGCTGTGCCACTCCCTATTGCCCTCTTACTAATTTTAGCTTCAGCTGATTGTTTTTGTTGGGCTAGTCAGGTTAATGACCAACAACTCCTTCTCCTGAAATTCCACTGTTCTATATACATTAGCTCAAACTCTAATTAACCAATACCCTCTCTAAATAATCACTGTGGCTTGAAGTACTTGATTACTTGAATAATGATCACTGGGCCCACACTCACTCACTCACACACACATACACTCACACACAACATATGGGGCAATTTTATAGTAGCCAATTTACCTTGAATCCATATTTCTGGACTGTGATTTGAATATTAAAATTAATATTTTAAATGTTTACAACTGTGCATTGTGTATTAATGCAAAACTATTGTATATCAGAATGACATTCTGTTTTGCTTAACTGTAATTCAGTATTGTAACAAAACTTAAAATAATATATATTTTCAAAAGAACCACAGAATTGATGAACTGGAAGAAATAGAAAGTTTGTACAATTAAACTGCAATCACGCCAGAACTGTCTTCTATTCCTTTGCTGGACCCTAATCATTGCAGGAGTGTAACCACAGATTTATAATTATGCTCATGCAAAGTGCCATGGAGTGTGAAATAAACTTATTTAAATACATTTCTGTACAATTGGCTGTATAGACTTTACACACAGTTCTAATAGAAAATGTAAAGCATTAAATAAAAAATGTCAAATGTAAATTGCTTTAAAAGAGGTCTATGAAGGAATTTTCTGTAAAAAATAACTAATAATAATAATAATAAAAAGAGGGGAAGAAGTAGCTGGGTCCAAAATCACGTATTGATTTACCTTGCTTCTCACAGTTACTCAGTGAGCAGATCATGAAGCTTCAATTATTCATAAGATGTAATGTACACTTTTCTTATGCTATGTAGAATAGTACAATTTAAAATGACAAACAAGCTTTTGAAAACATTTTTCATAGACTTAGTATTAAGCATTGCAGCATTATTATTCTATAATAGTCTTATCAATATTTTATAGTCTTTTGTGCTTTAGTTATAAATTTTCTGAACATGTACATTAAATAAATATCAATCCACTTTGCAGAATGTTTAAAGTGCAATTTAAAGCAAGTTCAACTTTGGAGTGATTTGATTAATCTGGATTGTTCCAATTAGCCTCTTAGTGAGTGTTTTAATTACAAGGACAAAAAAAGGACATCCCCGTCTCAATTAGCATCATGCTGGAGGATTCTGTGTCTTATTTTTATATGATGAGGTCAAATGTTTCCGTTCTGCTATTCCTGCATTAATGAGAATAAATTTGCATGTGTATTGGATTTAATCTAGAAAATTATTGTTCCTTAACTAATTTCTGCTGCCTGTGTTTGAAAGGATGTTGGTCTGAACCAAAAAATAATAAAGACCTTTAATTAGCATAATGTCAGAGAATTAAAAACCGCATAAACCTTTTTTATTTTTGCAAAAAGCCAAAATAATTTAGGCAAAATGTTGAATTGTTACAAATTAACTAATCAAAATTATGTACTTTTGATATGAAATATATGAATAATATGAATTGACTTTTGATGAAGGCCTAACAACTACATCCACTGTAAAATGTAAAGCTACATTATGCTGAAACCCCAATAAATTAGATCTTTAAAAGCTTTTCTGTGGTTATACAGTGGCACAGATATCAGTCAGGCATACAGCAAAGGAGTGCAAGAGATACTGCACATTGACTCAAAGTAAACATGATTCGACATAGACCATGAGCAAACACTAAATGCCCTTTGGCAGCTCAAGCGCTTAATTAAAAGAGATCGAAGAATACGAGTTGCCATAGCAACAAAGTTGGGCTGGGTAATTTTATGATGTGGGGTCCTTGAGCATTTTCTTTTTTATGTCTGCTGCTTAGGAAAAGCTTTTCATAGGTAATGATATCATTGGCTATCAGGTTACCTATGGCTACTCATTGTCTGTAACTGTATGTGTACTTTTGGCCTTTAGCCTGTCTTTATAAATGGTCATCTATAAAATCATTGACCTGAAAATGACAAACATTTCATTTCAAACCTACATCATGGGAAAATTAAACTTTAGCAAAGCAAATATACCTTTTTTGTATGACAACATGTTGAGTACTAAAAGGTTTAATTTGGGTCAATGTTGGATAACGCCAAAAAAAAAGAAATCAGTTAATAAATCACAAATAAATACATTTTCTATTAAAGCAGGTTTAATACTTTTTTTTCCGAATATATAGAGTGTGTTTGTGTGTGTCTGTGTGAGTGAGTGTGTGTCCAGTGATAGATTGGCACCCTGTCATGGGTGTATCTGCCCAGCGCCCCCCGCAACCCTATTAGAGGATAAATTGGAAGATAATGGATGGATGGTCCTCCCATGAAGCTTAGGACATTGTACTAAAGCTGTTTTAAAACAATGCACTATTGTAAAAAAAAAAAGGCACTACTATATATAAATAATTTAAACTTAAATGAGGAAGCTTGTTAAGATACACACATTTATTTCTCTGACCTAAAAGCCAGTGAAGTGGAGCAAAAGATGAGTGGAGAATTAAAAAGTAAAACCTTGGTTTAATTAACTATTCGTTACATACTATTCTAAAGTTAAGATTTATTTAGCATAAAGATTAGACACTACTGTTATACTGGCAAAGAAATTTTCAAACAATTTAAATCAACATGATGGTAGTTTGGATGAAGTAATAAATTAGAAACCACTTTCCTTAGGGTATGTAACTTTTTTGATAAAGTTCTAACCACTATTTACTATGGTACATATTATGTAAGGGCACATTTTACACTCTGTGTTTTTTTTTAACTGAATAATAAATTAGGAATTGTTTCTCTCAGATATTGTTCACTTACTGACATTAAAAACAGTTGTTACAATCCTTCCATTTAAGCTTAATCAATCATAAATAAATCATAAAGGAGCATAATTTAATCATTTTAATTGTATTGGGTTTTTTCCAGGTCTGTCAAATAAAATTTAATTCATTGAAAAATATATTTACATATAAACACTGGGCTATATTGTTCATTACATAGTAAACATCTAAATGTCAAATAAGCAATCTGTAATATCTTTATTGATTCCCATATATTAAGACAAACACTTAAGAGAGGTAGAGGTAATTTTTTTTGTATGTTAATGACCCATAATGGACATCGATATCCTCTGTTGTAAATCAGAATTAGTCGTGATGGTTAGATGGTGCATTCATTACTTATTCTTTTTCCTCAGATGAAATACTCAAATGAAGCAAGAAACATTAGGAGATGACATTTTCCAGAATTGCCTTTCACACTGTTTCTGTGAATGAAAACCTCTCTGCATGAGCTGGATCCTACCCAAGCCTAAAGAGGTTACCATGGTGAGTGGAAAAAAGGGTTTACTCCCACAGTGACTCACTCAAAAGAATTAAACACTAGAACAAAATATGTTACTGTCAGAGTGAGTCCAAGCATTTTTGTATAGAGACCTGGCTGTAAGATTGTGTAGCATTACTTTAAAAACACGTGCATCCCAAGTTCATACAGCTATAAAAGAGTTAATACTTAAGCATACTTGTTGGTGACATTAAAAAGACTTGATTACTGTGGTCATTAATTAATTAATTGGTTGGTATTTATTCGAAACACTTGGATCCTCTATAGTCCAGTTTACAAATGATTCTGATCCATAGAGTTTCATGGTATATGTTTGAGGTAGGTTACCAAGCCTTTCCTAGCACTTCTGCGCCAGTGCCGCCTTATTAAAATATACATTTATCATTGTGCCTTTGTGTGTGTGTGTGTGTTTGCATAAGGTTGAGATGTTTAGCCTGTTTCTCTTTATTTAAGTCATGTTTCATATCCACCCAGAAGGCAGCACTTTATCACATGACAACACCAATTAGGAAGCAGGAAAGCTTCTTTACAAGCATTCCTTGATTCCCTGCCCCCCTCCAGTACATATGAGCTCAAATATATCATTAGCTAGTGTGGTTGTAAGTGATGAGTATAGCATAAATCACTTAACTCTTAAATACTTTCTAAGCCGTAACTGCAAAGCTTTTACTAAAATATCCATATAGGGTGCTTCTATGTCATCCACATCTATAGTACTGTAAAGCCTAATGACTAGAACATGCACTAAATATAATGTAATATATATCAATTTTGTTGTCGCTTTATGGTAATGGTGTAGGGTTCTTAATCCTAGGTTGAGGGTTTAAAGCCCAGTTTCACTTAAAATTGTCTTGAGCAAAGCCTTTAACCCTCCTTGTTCTAAGGGTGCTGTATCAAAGTTGACCCTGTACTCTGATCCTAATCTGCAAGTTTGGTTAATTGTAAGTCATTTTGGATTAAAGCTTCTGCAGAGTAATGTTATGTTAATGACTCACATCCAGTTAATGTACTGTTTAAAGGCACACAGTTAAAAGAGTGGTTTATTTAAAAGATTATAATTGTTATTTGCTGAAGATTGTGTATTAATTGGCAAAAATAATTTGCAGAAATGAGAATCTTTTGAGAAATGCGTACAATCAAAACATAGTTCAAAGCATTTGAAGAAATAAGCTTTCAAAATTGCCTTTGGAACATTTTTTTTTAATCACACATGCATGTTTCAATATTTTTATTCAATGGTTAGTATTGAATAAATGCTTAAGACTTATGTAACAAACAGACAACCAACAGCAAAACATATTTTAAAGAAGTATTCTTGAAAAGTAGTGTGTCCTGCCATCAGACTTTAATATTGTACTGTTATATAAAGTGACGCTGACTGCTTTATTCAGAGTGCTTTTGATCTAAAATGAGTCAATAGATCACACCTCAAGTGTATCATTGCAGCTGTATTATATCTCTCATTGTGATTAAGTGCAAAGCTGCGCTTTAAATCCTACTGTAAGCCACCCACCATTTCCCTGTCCACCCACAGCCTGACCAAACATCTGTGCCTTGACATTATTTCTTGTTTTAAATTAAGGTGTCAGTTGCACTTGTCTGTTGAAATCCTTCTAGCTTTAACTGACCTACACGCTGCATTGAAAGTCTATGTTTTTTAATCATTTTAACATGCACAGTTATTCAAAGGTCCACTGTAATCAAAAAAGGGACCCAATATTTAATGTATGTTAAGTTTACAACACCTTATGCTCAAGACAAATCATCAATTGCATCAACTATTTAGTTTTTTATATATTTGTCACAGCTCTTTTCATACATTATTTTCTGCTGCAATAATTTTCTTTCTTCTATGTAATTTTGCAATACAACTATTAAACATGTTCCTCAAGGGTCTTTGGTTTTATCCCATGTTCCCAAAACATACAATAGTTAAATTAAAGATTATAAATTAGTCTAGTTAATGAGGATGTACATATATGTTCACCCATTGTGCCAGTGCCAAGTCTGCATAAATAGAAATAGAAGTAGTCTGGCAACCACTAATGAGAGCAGCTGAAGAAGGAAATGAAAAATAAGGCCAGTAAAGACTTGGCTACATCGGTACTTTGCAATATGGGAGTAACCAAAATATTTATGCTTTTACATTAAGAGAAAAGGCCTATTAAATAAATGCAGTAATTTCTGTGCCATTACCACCATGTGTTTGGCACTGTTTACTTTTTACTGCTTATTCAATTTCCCATCTGCATAAATTCTGGGTGGATGTATAAACTGTTCAGTTTACCAGCAATAAAAATAGTCAGCAAAAATACAATATTTATATAATAAACTAAAGTCAAATATTTATCTTTTGGTCATTATGAATAATTAAGTAAAGTTTTAATTGGTATGTACCTATATTGCCATATTTAATTCTGTATGCATGCACATGAGCAACAGCACTCACTGGTGAGGCTTACATATACATTATAGCATCATTTTCTGCATCTCTCTTCTGCTAATGTTAAAGAACAAATGTTTAGCTTACTGCCCTAATGCAAAGAACTAAATAATTAGTTAATGCTACATGGATGTTACACAGGCTCTGGTTACCATGGAGACTGCAATAAGATTGTTCCAATCTAATAAACACTAAGATTGAGCATAGATTACCCATCCTACTCTGCACCTCAAGAGACAATTTTAACCTGTTGCCAAGGATATGCTCCACTGTAACTCATGCAATACCAGAAAGAAGAAAGGAAAAAAAGGAAAAAAATTACAGGTACAGGAATGTCTCAGCCTTTGTGCAATTTGGGAGTCCATGTGTATTAACCCTCACTGATTGAACTGTGTTTGTTAGATCTCTAAACAAAGGGGCCCGGTTAAAAAAAATGTCGTAGTTTATCCCAAAGGTGTTCAATGGGGTTAAGGCTAGGACTTTGTAAGGGTCAGTTAAGTCCTTTCACAAAAAATTTATTTAACCATACCCTGAGCTTTGCTCAAATTGTTCCCTCAAAGCTGGACAATAAATCCATACCATGCATGGCAACTGATTGTATATAACTTTAGCAATTGGACAACAAGAAACACCTGAATTCAAATGATTTATAGGTGTGTTAAATATTTGCAAGTGAAAATATTCATTCATTCATTATCTCCCGCTTATCCTCTATTAGGGTCGCGGTGGGGATCCCCATGCCCATCCAGGGGAGAACATCTCGGGCGCTGGGCAGACAGACCCAGGACAGGGCGCCAATTCATCGCTGGGCACACACTCACTTACACAGACACACTCTATATAGGGCAATTTGGAGAATTCAATTAACTTGATCCATGTTTTTGGACTGTGGGAGGAAACCGGAGAACCCGGAGGAAACCCACGCAGACACGGGGAGAACATGGAAACTCCACCCAGATGGGGATTCGAACCGGGAATCCCTAGCGCTGAGAGGCGAACGTGCTAACCACTAAGCCACCGTGCCGCCCAAGTGAAAATATATTTAATATATTTACTTTAATATGTTGTTTTACTAAGCTGCATCTAGTAGTTTAAATTTTAAGAAGTTTATTTATACAACACTTAACAATTGGCATACATCTAAATGCATCCATATTTCAGTGGTTTTTACAAAACATCAAACTTTTTTTTGATTAAGTCATTTTTACTGCCTGACATCAAAACCCAATACTGTTCTCCAGTTTATGATTCTGTAAATTAATGTGCAGGAATGAATAAGGGAAAACATGTTAATAATTATTTTAATCCTATTACAACAATGTTAAAGAGTCATTTGTTGAATTGAATAATTTAAAAATAAAAAGGCCAGAGTTATCACAAATTACAGCCACCACTCTGTCCGTTTACAGTGGTGTACAGTCAATCAAGTGTACCCAGTAATCAAGTGTAATCAACCAACCCTGAATTATCCAAGTCCAACAATCCACAGACTGAAACACTGTATGCAATAAAGATAACTCATGCCATTTTTCACTGTAACAGTCATCCAACAAAAACCACTTAATAATATTAATGCATGTAATTGTCTTTAAGATTCCAAAGAAAATTTACAATAACTTATAAACAACTTAAGACATCTGACACCTTTCCCAGTGTAAATCTTCATGAGTCCATTAATAAAATAGTTTTGTTTGCACTTTCAAGTCAATTAATATCCTGTCAATTTCAGACAGGATATTAAACATTAGGTGTTTGCAAAGCTAAGAACACTGCATTTGTTAAAAAAAATCATATCTGTAAGTCTGAATGCATATCAACTAATCAGTTCCCCACTAAGGGTGAGACTTTCACCTTGGAAAGGGTGATTGTGTTGGTTCTCAGTGATTCTTGCCATCTGTCTCTGAATTGGTGTGAAATTAAGGCTTTTTGGCTCATGAGCAATATGCTTCTGTCCAGCTTTGGAACTGCATCTATCAATTTTGCTGTTGGATCAAGCCTCGGATAAGCACAGCCAACTTGATGCCATTTGACTGTGACTGCACGAGTCTAATCAGGTTTAGCTTGGGTATAATTTTTCACTGAAGAACTGAGTGGAGTAAAACATGTTAGCCGACAAGACTGGATTGGAAGCACACTTTGGTAACATTTTAAACAGATAAAATAGCACTGAAATGAAAGAAATCACAATTACTCTTTAGAGTTTAATGTGTATATACTTGACCAGTCAAAAGTACTTATACGAGCCCTTTTTGCTCCACTTATTCTCCATGTTGTTCCACTTGTGGAAAAGATGGACATTGTAGTTCTAGAATTCCAGACTGTAGTCCATACTGTGTACGTTCCCTTTATTCTGTTTTCTAATGCTCAGGACCCCTATAGTAGCACCACAGAGCAGGTATTATTTGGTGGGTGCATTATTCCTATCCCAGCAGTGTCACTGAGGTGATTAAATTAAACTACAGCAGCCCTGCTGCACTAAAACCCCCTCACCACATCAGTGTCACTGCAGAACTGACAATAAACAACCCACCACCCAAATTATACCTGTTCTGTGATGCTCCTGACGAACAGAGAACCAACAAAAGGCTAACAAAAACAAAGAAAACAGATGAACTACAGTGTTCTGTAATTGTAACATTTAATCTAGATAGTAAACGGAGTAAATGACGCAAACTTGTAATGTGTCTGAAATTTTGACTGGTAATGTATGCCGATAAAATTTCAGTAAAATTGAGACAATTTCTGAAAATGTTACAAAGAATACAAACTGTCAATTGTTACTTATATATTTAAAAGCCTAAATTTTAAATGTCTAAAATGAATTCCCAAAAAATGCTAATTTTTAGTAGCACCATTTTTGAACTTTTAGAATTAGCAGTTTGACTGTATTCTACTGTATTATTTAAAAACGGAAGCTGTACACAAATTCCATGCTGAAACACTGGCAAGTTTTCTGGGCCTGAATTCAACTGAAATGGATTCATCTTGTTTTGGGCAAAACACACATGTCAAACTCTACGTGCCAACGATGAAAAAGTCCATCCAGACTGTCACCAAAAAATGTGAATACACCAGCATCTGTGACAACATGGGGGCGAGGAGTGGGTGATAAGCATATATGAAAATGTACTATTGATGCTGAGCCTTATTTTGGTATTTTGGAAAGACATTTGCTTTCAGCAAGCTCCACTGAATTCACGTCCATCATAGCAATAAAATGACAGTCCTCATTCTGCATGAGTAGAACGGTGGGGCTTCGTAGATATGATAGTGGGTGTGCTTGACTGACCTGCCTACAGTCCAGATCTGTTTTATTGAAAATATATGGTGCATCATGAAGAGGAAAATTATACAGTGGTGACCATGGATTGTTGAGATGTCTTGTATACAGAGTTTACAGGAGTGGGCAAGGATTCAAAACTGTAATGATTAGTACTGACGATTTCTGAGTGATAATGTATAATAAAAATAATTGTATGTTCTAAATCTTTTATATTGTATAACTTTATTAAATAAAGATTCAAGTAATTTGACAAATTAAATAAATTTATTGTAATGTGAAATTGAATCACACCAAATGTTTTACAGTATATTGTCATATGACAGTGAAGTAAATTGCTACCAAATATGTAAATACATTTGAAAATATTTATTCATTCATTATCTTCCGCTTTATCCTATATTAGGGTCACGGTGGGGTTCCCCATGCCCATCCAGAGGAGAATGTTTCGGGCGCTGGGCGGATACACCCAGGACAGGGCGCCAATCTGTTGCTGGGCACACACTCACTCACACAAACACGCACGCATACACTCTATATGGGGCAATTTGGAGAACTCAATTGACTTGTTCCATGTTTTTGGACTGTGGAAGGAAACTGGAGAACCCGGAGGAAACCCACGCAGACACGGGGAGAACATGGAAACTCCACCCAGATGGGGATTTGAACCGGGAATCCTTAGTGCTGAGAGGTGAACGTGCTAAGCCACCGTGCCACCCATTTGAAAATATTGAAATGTAATTTTGCTGAGCATATATACACATAATAGTAAAGTATTTGAGATATCTATCTTAATCATACATTTCTGGATGGCACAGGTCTATGATATTAAGCACCAAAGCTTTTTGGACATTTATGGATGTACTCTATGCTTCCAATAAGGCCGTTTTCTGTTCCAGCATGCAAAAAATATCCATAAAGGAATAGTTGGGTAAAGTTTAGTGTGAAATATGGTAATTTGTTTGACCTACACAGAGCAACCCCAGCAAATGCCTAATGGATAAACAGAGATTTCAAACCAGGTTGTCTAATATCATTGTCTGACCTTACAAATGCTCTTTGTAAAATTAGTCAAAAAAATACCAGAGCCACACTCCAAAATTTTGTAGAAAGAACCAATCATGGAATGAGATGTTCTAGGAGATTCGATGTGATGTATCTGTAAAGTGTACTATTTTATAAACCATGTTGTCATATTTAGGAAAACTATTGGCTTAATAAGAAAACATAGGGAAGTTTACATAATGATGATAATATTAATCTAATCATCATGATATTATATTATTATACCTTTTTAAATATAATAATATACTTATAGCTTATGGTATAGCTGGGTTATCTTGTCACACCAAGAGCTAAAATTTAAACCCCATATGCTATAAAACTATAAGAACTGTGTGAATGTATTGTGTGGGTACAGCCTTTTTGTTCCAGCGTGATTAAAAACCCTTTTTCACAAAGCCAGGATTATAATGAAATTAATTGCCAGAACTTGGCAGTCCCACTTATAGAGCTTTGACCTCAATGTACCAAGTAACTGTGAGATTTAATGACTTGGCAGCTGTAAGTCAGGCCTTATCGTCTGAAATCTTTTCCCAACTTTATGAACACTTGTGAATAAATCTATCCATCATATTCTAAACTATTTTATCTGAACCAAAAGAGTGAAGATTGCAAAAGCAAGGCATTATGTAACATCATTGTGTTTTCCTTTATAAAAGAAAAATTCAACAACTACATGTTAATGAGATGGTGTGCACATTCTATTTTATGTAGTGTTATGTAAGGAATAACTGCATTTGGTAGCAGTCTCTACTGCAGTCACTGGGTACACCATGCACATTTGATATTAAAAACACAATAACAACATGAGGTAATGTTATCTAATACACTGATTTTAGGCTTAGTTTAATAAAGATTGATTCTTTATTACTTACAATGTCTGTGCAGATTTTAACTATTACTAATGTCTTGCAGTAAAAGTGTCAAATTGATCATGCATCACTACTGCCACCTATTGAGAAATTTGTGTGCTGCAGAAAACTGAAAAATTCAAGATGTATTAAACAGGAAATTCCAATTGGATAATACAGCATTACATTTTTTGCTGCAGGCCAAACACAGTATGCACAACACATTTTTTATCTTACAACTAATCACATTTTTAGGTACTAATTATGTAATTGTCTAATTCTGAGCAGATTTGCATCGTAGAACATTTTCCTAGAATTTCATTTTGTAATGCAATAGTGCTGATTTTATTTTGGAGAAAACTAAATAATTAACTTAAAGCTGAGTTCTGTGTCCTGCCTCAGTTACAATTCTGTGGCATTTAAAGAGTAAAGAAACATTAACGAAAATCAGAACCAGTCAACAGTTTTAACCTCATGTTGACTATAACCTATTATTCAACACAGTCATCCCGCATGAGCTTATAGAGTTAAAACACAACAAGTATAGAAAAGTTAGGAGGCATGTAATCATGTCCGTAGAACATACGTTAGATGACAACTAAAGTCACTGCTGCCACCTACAGTGAGGCAGAAGAGGTGCAGAATAGAGCAAAACACCCAATTCTATGAGAGGAATAATAAACGGTAGATACCATCAGCACAGTAAATGATCAAAGTTAATTCAAAGGAGATTCAGATATTTTATTATCTTAAGATATTACTAAAGTTTAAAAAGTCTGAAAGTGCAGAGCTATATTTGTTACATATTGTCACAAAATGCATCATTACATATGTTGTTTTTTTATATTGTAGATTGCGCCTTAAGTAAGCCCCATTGACATATGTTTGGATAAAGGCCCATAATCTTTTTGAAATTTAAGTCATCCACTGTGTTCTAGTGACAGCTGATGTCTGATACCCCATGTGAAATAACATTTTTAAAATATGTTATACGGGTTTGCCAGAAAAGTTTATTACATGAACAAAAACAGGTTATTTGATGGCAAATAAAGTACGCTGCAAGAACAAATGAGTAAAAACCTGTTTTAATAACTATAGCTTATCTTTTTTATAATAGGCTACATTGTTTGTGACATTTTCACCTCATGACTGCTATATGTTATTTTGTCAGTAAAACCTTACTGCTATTCTGCTTAATATCCAACCATGTTATTTGACACTTACAGTATGTTTCAGTCATGTAAAAATTCTTTATACACAAGTTTACAGTTTATCCACTAATCTGTAGACAGGCTGTTACAACGGATAACAGTCTTAGGTTGTTTATTACCACATTTTATGTTTTTTTAGTACACTGAAAATGATAGTACATGATTTCAGATGATAAATATGGGCCAGTACAATAACAATAAAGGTAAGGTTGACAAACAATGAGAAAGGCAACAATTTCTATTTCTAAATGTCTCTTTAGAGTGTAGCTTCTGTACAAATAAAAAACTATCAGCAGTAATTGCACTTGCCATGTTTCCTTCCGTATTATTAAAAAAATCATTACAACAATAGGCTTTTATTTAAGCAACTGACACATGCAAAAAACTTATCATTTTGGTTTGCTGTCCTTGATTACTTGGCAGAGTTGGTGCTCTTTTTATGAGGATACTTCTGTGCAATTCCATATGGTACATGAGCAGCAATCGTGCCCATCTCTGCAGCTCCTTCAATATGGAACATCTGATCATCAAAATAGATGTGGGGCCGTATTTTCTCCAACATGGGGCCTTTGGGAGCTCCAGCTAAGAACAGGGCTTCATCGGTCTCCAGTCCCCAAGCACGGAGTGTCTTTAGCGCACGGATTCCTGAGCTGGCTGCACTCCGAGCTGTTACCAAGTAGGTACGAATTGGGCAGTCTAACCGGTGGCCTTTAGCATAGAACTTCTTCTGGAGTTTTCCTAGGGCTTCGAGGAAACCCTTAAGAGGGCCCTGCGAATATATAGATTAAAATAAGTAAGGGCATGTTTGAGTTTTCTGGATTATGTGTAAGTCATTCAAAAGTATTTAGAGGTGAGCATATATCCTAATCAATGTTAATAAATGTGAGTGTAATAATTACTTGGTTGCTTTAAGGTATAGAATGTATAGTATAGAATGATGCAAAATATATTTAGTAAAAAAAATGAATTGAATACATGATCTAGCAAAGTGTTTTCATTTTCCCTCTCATGCTCGAAGAACTTGTCAAGGCCATGAGCTTTGAATATACGTTCAGATTCATCTGAAAAAAGAACAGCATCACCATCGAAGGCCACTCTCAGCTGCGTTTCTGATACATCCATCTGTTTCTCGGGCATGAACATGGTAGCTGCGGCAATGCCTGTGAGAAGGACATAACAAATCTGATGAAGTACCCATGACTGCATGTCAATATAGAGAGCAAACCATTAGGCTTGTTGATACTTTAAAACCATTAATGAATGAAAGCCCTTAGGGTAATTGGCAAAAAATAGGTCATTGGAATGACACAAATGCAGAACATTCAGTTCAGGATAACACTTAACTTGTGTTGGTACTAATTCATATTAAATGACCTCATGTGTTTTAATTTTCCTTGTGGGGATTTATATAAATATTTTTATTGCATTTGCTACGAACATCAATATATTTAGCTAAATTGCAAATGTATTGTCATATGTACTGGATAATCCTAAATAAAAAGGTGAATGTAAATTAGGATATATTAAACCTCGCTTAAAGTTTAATGTGTTTAAATGTTTAGTTCTGCTTTCAAGATTAACAACACTGTATTTAAAAATCTTACAGCAAATACATCTCCAATTGCAATTGCTAAATATAACTGTTGCCAATCTACTGTCTGTTGCATAGTGTTTCACACAACACAAGATAAAGATATTAGCAAAATTCTCACAGGCTGATTTAATAAGCAACAGGAGACTGAGGTTAAACTCTGACAATAAAAGGATTTACATCTAAATTAAACAGATGTTGTGATTATATAATATGTAGATGTACACAGATGGCCACGTATCAGTTATATTAGGGTTGCATTTAAATATGTAAAGCTTTTTAAAGCTTTCTTTTTTCCCAGTTTTTGATTACTAAAAATAATTGTGGCAACAGCTTTCACTTCATTTAGCTTGCAGTAGAGCTTCGTTTAGCTTGCACTAAAACTATACTGCTAGTGGAACAATAGGGTTGAAATATGATGCAGGGCAAACTGAAATAGGCAATAGGAAGAAATAAACATGGAAGAATTTCTGCCATTGCCAAATATCTAACTATTCATTTAACTCATCAATATTTATACACATTATGCATCTGTTGTTAAATTATTTACACATAAATGCAAACATTTGTAAGATTTTATATAAAACTAAAAATATAAAATGATGCGTTAGAGGCATGAGGTGTCCATGCCTGTCATAAATTCAGAGATCCCTTTGGATAGTTTACCTTCAGCCAGTGCCTCCTGAACTTTTTTTGGATCAGCTGAAAGATACAAGTTTGTGTGCCAAGCTTTTAGGTAGCCGATGGGGTTGCTGCCCCCTGTCATACAGAACCTCTCAATAAACAAATCTGAAAGAAAGTAGGAATGAAATCTTGTTGCCTGTGTTAAAAGTGGAAATGAAACCAGTTAATAATTTCATTAGGCTGAAAAAGAGCAGAGCCAACCTTCTGTCACGTGATTATGATAAACAGTGCATCAGAAAAAAACGTTCAGCAGATATCATTGGTAAATGCTGTGGCTTATATTTCACATTAAAACCAGTATCCCTGGCAAAAGGAATTTAAATCAGTGGATCAGACTTTTAATTACAAACAGGAGATCAGCTGAAGGAACATCGTGTACCATTACCTTGCAAAAATCTAACAAATATTAATGTGCTAATGTAACTGTAAACAGTGTAATATTTAAAGGCGACGGAAATAGAGACTTTAGCCGTTGACTAGTTTATTTTGAGTGAGGGGTAGAGGATACATTTCCCCATGAGATAAATAGTAGAGCGTGGGAGACTTTTCAAACCTTTCCTTGATGTTCTAGTACAAATATTAATTCATTACGCATGAGAGGCTCATTTAAATACAGTTTCCACCCTTTAGTTGCCTTAAAATCCATTATAAAAACATTTTAAAAAAACCCAGCTCTATTTATGTTTTAAAATATGTTTAACTACATTTTGGTATTACACAAACTAAAGGTGCAATTCATAACTTTAAGACAGTAATAAAATGCATTAACAGTTAGGTGATGCCTAAAAGCAAGGTCTTGGTGGCCCTGTGCTTATTGGTTTTGTAAATTGGCCAGTGAGAAGAGCAGGACCTATCCAGCTGGTCACTGTTGATAAAGGGGCAGGAAGTGGTTGGCTTAAGACGCAAAGGTTAGAAGTTCCAGTAGTCCCACAAGTTCTCTGTGGGAAGATGCATTTGAACCAACTTTCAATAAAAAAACAATGTCACAAGAACTGCAGGATTTGTTGATATTTGCTCCAGACATCCCAGTCTCAGACCCTCATGGAAGTTTGATAGACAAGTAGCGATTGCCAGTAAATCTGTAGCTATATATTCCATCTAAAATTGTGAAAATGTTTTATCTAGTGTTTTTTCTTCCACTTTGGAAAGTATACAGGTAATATTTTTACAAAAAAAAATTATATACGACAATTTAAGACATTCATAAACAGTAAATAGGAATTGTATACATGCACTGTATGTTGTGTAGATCATTGTTCTATGTAGCATGTTGTATACTATATGCCTATCCCTTGCAACATTAAGATCCTGAATTTAAAAGACCAGCTAGACAAGGTTCTATATATGTAAAGTCTATATATGTTAGCCCACTGATGGACTGGCAACTTCTCCTGTTCTGCCTCATGCAAAGACACATTATCACACACATTAGTTGGAACACCAGCGTTCTGTTCAGCAGTAATGAGTTGGATTTTCGTTTTTCTGCTCTTCTTATGTTGACAAGTTGTTTACCTCTTTCATATCATATTCTTGGTTTATTGTAGGCTGGCAGTTTTTACAAAAAAAATTGTACTGTTAATGTTATGCTTGATTTCAAAGACAGTTATCTACTTAACACACAATGAAACTCCAATTGTAAAAGGTTTTTTTTCATTGGGTGTCCCTTACTCTACAGTTTATTCTAATCAGAGTTTTGCCAAAGATGATTATTTTCATGTTCAATTTATATCTAGTATACATCTAGTAATTTAGCAGACTTTTTTGTTTAAAGCACCTTACAAATGAGAGAATTAAGTTTTGAAATTAAGAACTAAATCCATTTTATTTTATTTTATCTGTTATACTAAACAGTGCTATGACTCTTTACCACATTTCCAATGAGTTTTATTTATATGTAAAATTCTCTTGGTAAAATGCATCTTAATTCCCAACCTACAGATTCAGCACCAGCCACACTGAGTTTTATGCATCCTGCTGTTAAAATGTCTTTCAGTCATTGTTAGATACAAGGGCATTCCCATACCACATTCAATCAATGTATTTAAGTCTGAATAAAGGTCAGCAAGGATAATGCAGCTGGGAGTACTGAGCTTAGTAGTGTTTTGCTAACAAACATGAAAAGGATCCATTGCACTCAGAATGACGCCGGCTAGGACACATTTCTTAAAACATGCAGCGACATTGGCAACCAATAATACATGTTATTTTGTATTGGAATAAAACTGTGCACAATGACCTTTTATTTACAATAAGAAAATCTTTGAAGTGACCAATCTGATCTGATCTCTACATCTAGATGTCTAATCATTTGTTTTATTATGTTTATAATGGTATATTGTGGTTATGACATTTTTTATATTGGGCCATTATGTTAATAGTACTTCACGTACAAGGACACTCACTGTGATGGTTAATGGTGTTTATAAGTCTCACTCCTACATGAGCATGATTGTAGGTCACCAGTACAATGTCAAAGAGCTCTTCACTCTCTGGATATAACTCTCGTAATTGTGCATTGACTGTCTCCAGGGCCTGGAAAAGAAAACTATATTTAATATTTTTGTTTGTAATTAATTAAAAGTGGTTTTGTGATTTAACTCACGAATGTATTATTGTTATTTATAGAATGTAAAGTTAGTTACCTTAACAAAAGGAAATGCAGGTCCAGGGGCAAGCGGCTCATTCTCATGTTCCACTTGGTATCTCAGGTAGTCCTCTACTCCTTTGTCTTCATACACCTGTTGTTCTGTCTCTGTACGGAACAGAACCCGAGAAGATACAGCTATTGTAACTGCATTTTCTGGCTTTGGCTAAATAGGGGGGAAAAGGAAAATGAGCAACTAAGCACATACTTTTAAACAATGCTCTGGGTTTATGTTTAAGATTATATATATATATATATATATATATATATATATATATATATATATATATATATATATATATTTATATATATATATATATATATAATATACATATGGGTACGTAAATTTATTTTTGTTGGCAAGTTTTTTTTTGTTTGTTTGCGTAATCCTCCTTACTTTAACTTCAAGTTTATGTTTTAATATAAATATGGTGCAGATTATTATTAACCTTTCAACCATTTTAACTTTTTGTTAAATTTTATTTTAAACCCTATTATTATTAACTGTGCATAATTAAACATTCATTTAACACCTGACACATGCAGTCAACTACACATGCAGTCAATCACATCACAAGTAAATGCTCTTACCAAGGATACCAAAAAAGAATGCAACTTAAATTCAGAAAGGAATTTTACACAAAACAAAGAACAGCAAAGGACTCATGCTTACTAACGATTGAGTTTTTAGTCAGTGTGTCTCCAAAGATTGTGACATGTTAAACAGACAGCCCATATAACATGAGCTTTGGTGACAAGGTGAAAAACTGCTGCTCCTCCCTCTGGGAATCCCTCCAAGAAACTAGAGACCAGTACCTTGTGGCATGCATCACTTACCCTGGGAGAAACGACTAAGTTCATGCAGTGCCATGACACAGTTAAATGAATAATGGCATGGAGGTACAGTTACTGTGGTCATGAAGACTTAACTCAGATTCCCTCAGATTTATATGGCAGATTCAGTGGGTATAATTTCATCACTTGTAATACTGCTAAAGTAGCGCCATTTAAAAGTACAAAATAAGCAAATAGATACCTTTAGAACAGACTTTAGACTACATTAATTTATAGTTAACTATTATTTATATGCATGATTGCCAAATGATTTTTAGATTTTACATAAGCACCTAAATCTTAAACTTTAAAGAAATATTTTTATGTGAATTTGATAGATATTTTATACTACAATAAATAGCATGTAATGTTTCTTTCATTCAGTGTATTCTGGTACTGGTCCTTACTTGTATTTTTTTAAAACAGAATTTTCCCATGGTTACTCTGTTAGCGTATTAACCACTGCTGCATATTCTGGTTATGATTCTTGGAATAGTCCCAATTTAAACACTATGACGAGATTAATTTATGGAGTGGAAGCTATACTTTAGTACCTGTTAACTGTTTGGTTCAGGAATTTAACATTTGATTAGAAGTCTATTAGTTTACAAACACACAAAATAGTTGACATATTTTCAACTATTGTTTTTCATGCATGGTTAAAACAGATCAGTCATGCAGTTTATTTAGAGCTCCAAAAGAATTAATTTAACAAAATGCCTTTAGCAGGGCATTGATAAAAGAACAATGATCCAGCCATAATAATATTTAATAACACATTTGGATACTCACAAAGAAAATGCCTCCCTCCACCTTCCTGGCCCGTCTCACTGGTCCCTTTATAAAAGCACATTTCATGTCAGTCTCTAAAAATAAGTGTAAAAATAAAAATTGTATGTTTAGAATATCAGTAATATATGAATATTCGGAGAAATTCCATGAAAGTCCAGATTATGGGGAATATTATAAGCACATATGAAAAAATTGTGAAATTGGTTGGTTGCTGCTGTGAATTGCAGTCCATTATGTAGCTGGATAGCAGTGCTTCAAACAGATTTATTTAATTTGGGGGTGAGGCGTGAACAAAAGAAAGGACACACAGGCTCATTTTAGAAACACTAAAAATAATTGCATTGAAGTGTGTATCTGTAGATGTAAATAAATATTGTTAGTGTCAGTAATGACATTATAAAAAGAAATTAAGGCCTGGAACAAAAGCCATAGGTTTTAGGTATTATAAATGTATTTAATTACTGCTACTTCTTTTTATTATTTTCTGTCATTCACACATATGCAGTCGTGTGAGCGTGTGTGAGCGTGTGTGTGTGTGTGTGCATATGTCAATGTATGGATATACACATAACATGTGCTCAGAGGGTTTTAAGGGTTAATACAGAGTCAAATGAGGTATGAAATCCAACTCAGAGAAAAGAGGAGGGCAGCAAAATGTAAAGAGGGACACAGGTTTATTAATAGAGCAGGGAAAGGCCACCAGCTTTAACACCAGACAAATATGATAGAAGGGAATGGGAAAAGATCATCATGAATTACGTGGGGTTACTCTTGCAAGTTGTTTACTTTAAACAGCTATACATGAATTTCAGCACATACCCCCCCCCCCCCCCCCCCCNTTCACAAACCGGCTTAACAAACTGCATTTCATATTACGTTCATGCACACACATCACAACACGGGTGCTTAGAGTGTTAATGTTAAGTGCTTTGTTCATTGTGAAAAGTTACAGTGTGAACGGCATACAGAAAACTATGTTTTACAGTTTACTACATTGATATGTGTCTAATAGCATAGTGACATACTACTCACAGCATTACCACATTAAATATCAGCCTTAGTTTTAGGAGATGTGGCCACACCTGCTGCAGCTCAGCTGGATTTATCCCTCCACTTTTAGCTCTGTCATTTAACAGATCTCTCAAGCAGACACTCTATAGCTCTTTTATCCTCTTCATGTTCAGAAATTGTGGCTCTCTGATCTTTTGCACTTTCATCTTATTTGATGATGAAGAGCCTACCTGTCAGTTCCTCATTTATAATCCACTTTATTAATTACTGTCATGCAGGTACAAACCATATTTTAAAGCAAGACA
The DNA here is from genome assembly GCA_019802435.1 of Corydoras maculifer. Taxonomy (NCBI): domain Eukaryota; kingdom Metazoa; phylum Chordata; class Actinopteri; order Siluriformes; family Callichthyidae; genus Corydoras; species Corydoras maculifer. The sequence continues at coordinate 438,879 of JAFMOD010000750.1, forward strand.
TTTGCAACTCATATGTAACGCTGCTGGTTCATGAGACATATGTTATGTTAAATTATCATTACATCAGTATTAGAATTATAAAAAGGCAGAGTTCAGACAGAGTGGGTGACTTTTTTTTAGCTCACTGCATGACCTGTTAAACATCTGAACATTCTTTATTATCATTTATGAATTGTGAGAGGAAAAGTGTCAAAATAACAGAAATCACACCACATTCTTTCAGCCTGTAATCTATGAGTGGTTGAGACTGAAACAAGAAGAGACTCAAGGGTAAAAACAGTGGGCAAACTTACAGATTTTGGTGACTTCTTGGTGAGACCAACGTTATCAACAAAGCTCTCGGTCTCGTCCCAGGAGGCTTTGTTGTCACCATTTGAGCCTGGCGAAGGGCTATGGGCCATAAGGTTCTGGCCCTTAAAGACCTGCACAGGGTCAAGACTCATTTCTCACAGGTGGGCTCATTAAAAAGGTCTTCAAAACAATGTCTTTCTGTCACAACGCTGATTTCTTCATCCACACCTTGTAGACTCGTATCTCCGCTGTGTGTGGCTCAGCCAGAGAAGTGCGCTACTGGAGTCACTGGCTGTGGTGCTTTTAGTTTTGCATTTGTCATTCGTGTCTTCTCTACTCGTGTCTGACGCGGTGCCTGCACTCTGCTGCTTTTGTCGTGTGGATTTCCACCCCATGTCTCTCCCTCCCTCTCATATTCACACACTCCTCCACCCCTTACTGTCCATCTGGTTCCATAATTATTCCTTATCCCAGCTAATGTGTTAAAGAACACATATTTTTCATGCAGAATATGTTATCCAAAAAAAAAAAAAACTATTAAATACTTAAGATAACACATTCATAATGGATTATCACATATCACATGTTTTGGAAGAAAAGTTAGAGAAGTTTGTTAGAGAAGACACGAATGTAAATGTAATTAGTAATGAAATAATAATGTTTAATTCTTTTCAGATTTTCATAAAAAAATTTTTTATATATATATATATATATATATATATATATATATATATATATATATATATATATATATATATATATATGAGAAATGACAGGACGATGGAAATTATGCAACAAAAACAAGAAAAGAGAAATAAAAGATATGTTTGAAAAAAAGAGGTAAAGAATAAAATAAAGCAGGTTATAAAACTAATTAGTGATTAAATATAAAATTTAAATGGGGAGGATGCAGTTCATTTGATTCATTTGCAAATA
>JAFMOD010000750.1:443171-459783 GCA_019802435.1 Corydoras maculifer
ATATATATATATATATATATATATATATATATATATATATATATATATGAGAAATGACAGGACGATGGAAATTATGCAACAAAAACAAGAAAAGAGAAATAAAAGATATGTTTGAAAAAAAGAGGTAAAGAATAAAATAAAGCAGGTTATAAAACTAATTAGTGATTAAATATAAAATTTAAATGGGGAGGATGCAGTTCATTTGATTCATTTGCAAATATTGTTTTGTATATGTTATTCTTTGTTATTCTTCGCAGTTTATATCGGAATTTGGTTTGTTTTTTTAAATGTATTAAACTGGGATTGAGTTTTTGACCAAAGTTCATTTTATTTATTGTATGTGATTACTTTATAACAACTATGTGAAAAAATAAATAAATAAATAAATAAATAAAACTGGCATGGTGTTAGTAAAATACCAGAAAAACTACTATTACTTTTGTCTACATTTTAGGAGATCAATACAAAATTTCAAAGCATTAAACAACGACAAACAACTCAATCAAACTGTACACCGCAGTATAGAATCATTGTCAAAAGCTTTTCCATTTCTTTGGCAGCAGTGAGTTGAAGACTTTTATTTTGGCGGATATACATACTAACGGTAGTTTCATTCCTACGGCTTGTAGTCGAAGCCCATGAATAGCTAACCGATTTTTTCATGCATTAAAAGTTCAAGTCATGGTTTTAAAGTATTTTATTTAATTTCAGTTTTTTAATTTCCCCAGTAATACTAGGTTTTGATTAATTTAATATTTTTAACGCGCAATGGATCAACCAGTACCTAAAAAGTAAGCCGTTAGCGTTGTGTGCTAAGAGCTAACAGTGTTGTTTACAGGCCTCGTTGAAACTACAAAAACAAAACATTTTACAGCGATGAGCATGTTGCATGTCGTTAGTTAGTGGTGTGTCCTAGTTTTCATTTATTTTTTTACATTAATTTAGGATCACCAAAGCAATAATTAATCTGTTATGTTTAGAACCAAATTGCGAGTCGATGAACGTCACATATTCTTTGGTCAAGTTGTTACATTTTTGTTATCTTGAGGCAAAACTGTTCTTCATCGTCTTTGTATGCTTAATAATGTATTTGTGTGTTTGTGTTGACAGTAAGCTGAAAAAGCTGAGCGAAGACAGTTTAACTAAACAGCCAGAGGAAGTATTTGATGTTCTGGAAAAACTCGGTGAAGGGTAATAAAAGTTATAAAGTTAAACTTTGACTCATCTTCTGTCATATTTTATAGACTATAAAAAAGAAATTTGGGGGGGGGGCGTGGGGGGGGGTTTAGCCGCATGCTGTTATTAATTGATCTTGTGGCAAACAATGGCTTGTAGACAAACCCATTGTATAAAGAATCAGAATCAAAATACTTAATTGATCCCTGGGGAAAATGGCAGATGTTTTAGTTGCCCAAGAGGCATAATGTACAAAATAATATCCATCCATTATCTTCCGCTTTATCCTATATTAGGGTCGCAGGGGGGTTCCCCATGCCTATCCAAGGGAGAATGTTTCGGGCTGGGCAGATACACCCATGACAGGGTGCCAATCTATCGCTGGGCACACATTCACTCACACAGACACACACACATACACACTATATGGGGCAATTTGGAGAACTCAATTGACGTGATCAATGTTTTTGGACTGTGGGAGGAAACCGGAGAACCTGGAGGAAACCCACGCAGACACGGGGAGAACATGGAAACTCCACCCAGATGGGGATTCGAACCGGAAATCCCTAGTGCTGAGAGGCGAACATGCTAACCACTAAGCCACGGTGCCACCTAAAAAAAATATATATATATATATATATATATATATATATATATATATATATACACTAAGAATAGAGTATTATTTTATAAGCTCTTCTTAAAGTAAAAGAAAATGTGGCACTGAAATTTAAAGAATAACATACAACGCCATGTTCTCCCCTTGCCCACGTGGGTTTCCTCCGGGTTCTCCGGTTTCCTCCCACAGTCTAAAAACATGGATCAAGTGAATTGAGTTCTCCAAATTGCCCCATGTAGAGTGTGTTTGTGTGTGTGTCTGTGTGAGTGAGTGTGTGCCCAGTGATAGACTGGCGCCCTGTCCTGGGTGTATCTGCCCAGCGCCCGAAACGTTCTGCCCTGGATGGGCATGGAGAACCCCATCGCGACCCTAATAGAGGATAAAGTGGAAGATAATGAATGAATGAATGACATACAACGGCAAAGTGGCAGTTGAGACATATATTGCACATACAGTATAAAAACTATATATAAATGTCATGAATTAATTTTGTATTTTTAAATTGAATCCTTTTATCTGTTAGAAAGTAACTGTTTAACTTTGGTCTGTATGAAAATGCCCACACACAGAATTCTTTTGAAAATTAGCAGTCTTATACCACATCTCTTACTCTAATTCATTTTTAAATTCCTATTAAGGTGCAAATTATTAATTTTACACATAGAACAAAGTAATCTGTATTTTAGCTCTTGTTCCTCATTAAAAAAATAATGAGAATAAAATTAAAATTTTACTTTTTCATATACTCATTGTATGTTGTAAAACACAGTATGGTAGCTCAGTGGTTAGGGTGTTGGGCTTTTAGATTAAAGGTTGTAGGTTCATATCCCAGGTCCACTAAAATGACCAATGTGGGTCCTTAAGCAAGGCCCCTAACCCTATTTACTCCAGGGTGCTGTATCAACCCTGTGTTCTGACCTGTGAGTCACTTTGGATTAAAGCATCTGCACAGTGACCAAATGTAATGTAAATTTAATGCATGTACTGTTTAAATTTCTTTGTATTTAAATTAAGCTGGTTAAAACTGTGTTAAGGTCTTATGGAAGTGTATTTAAAGCAATACACAAAGAATCCGGCCAGGTTGTGGCCATTAAACAAGTTCCTGTGGAGTCTGACCTGCAGGAGATCATCAAGGAAATATCAATTATGCAGCAATGTGACAGGTAATTGTACAATTACATACAATTGCATATTAATGGTGCATCAATAACCTCAATCAATTATTATAAGAGGTTATATACTTATGGTTCACGGTGAGATTGAACAGTACAGCTTTTCACCAGTGATATGCTCCATTTTTTTTATTAAAATTGCTATAGATATAGAACTAATCTCATTTTCTTTTAAAAAGAAATTGTTGCAAAAAATTAATATAGAGTAATAAAACTTTCTGGCTATATTGTATAATGTGATTGACATATTTCAACCTTTTATTAAAATGTTCCACTAAAGCCTTGTTTATTCTTTATATGAGAATGAGCTATTATGTTGCTTTATTGTTTTTAGTCAGAAAATTATGTAGCATTTTACTTATTCAGCCATATTTTGAAGCCCGACATTTTTTTTGTTGACTCTACTATGTGAGAAATATTGCTGATTCCTAAAGAATGTTCTGTCAGCAAAAGCAAGTTAAAAAAACAGAAGCCCACAAAAGAAAAAAAAAACTCAGCAATTTTTTTTCATTTAATTGTTGTTAGTAACAAATTTAAAAATATAAGTATTTTACCCAGTGCTAAGAAATCTCAATTTCCTCTATGTATCTTTTCTGAAGGCGTCAAAAACCACATGCAGTCCCGTTCTAAGTTATTTGAATTAAGCGGTTTATTTATGACAAACCAAGTCTATTGCACACATTTCCTTGAACATTGAGCACTTCGTGGTCTGTTTGCCCCATTTTATCCCTTCACCGGCTGTAATTTCATTTGATAATCTAACTCTGTATATCTTTTTTCCATTTAGTCCTTATGTGGTGAAATATTATGGCAGTTATTTTAAAAACACAGACCTGTGGATTGTGATGGAGTACTGTGGTGCTGGCTCAGTATCTGACATCATTAGATTACGTAACAAAACGGTAAGCCTAATACCATTGTCTGTGACTGATAAAGTTCTCTTGATAGCAGATGTTTTACTGCCATCTCTTTTATTGTTTAGCTTACAGAAGATGAGATTGCAACCATCTTGAAATCCACTTTAAAAGGACTTGAGTATCTTCACTTCATGAGAAAAATCCATAGAGACATTAAAGCTGGGAATATTCTTCTTAATACCGAAGGACACGCTAAACTGGCTGACTTCGGAGTAGCTGGACAACTTACAGTAAGTGTTTTGCATACTGCTTTAGCTCTGGCTTATGGGTTCTGGCATTTATGAGGAGAACTGTTTGATCGACATTATGATAAATGATTCATCAACATGCATTTATATCTGTGTTCAGGACACAATGGCTAAGAGGAACACCGTGATTGGCACACCATTCTGGATGGCTCCAGAGGTGATTCAGGAAATTGGATACAATTGTGTGGCAGATATTTGGTCACTTGGCATTACTTCTATAGAAATGGCAGAAGGCAAGCCTCCTTATGCAGATATTCATCCGATGAGAGTAAGTGAAATCATTTTTATTAACATTCACTTACTATTTTAAAAAAAGTGCCTAATGTTTTTTATGTATATTTTGCCTCCAGGCTATTTTTATGATTCCTACAAATCCCCCACCAACATTTCGCAAGCCAGAACTGTGGAGTGATGACTTTACTGATTTTGTTAAAAGGTGCTTAGTGAAGAACCCAGAGCAGAGAGCCACAGCAACACAACTATTACAGGTGCATGGAGCTGTAACTTTACTAAAGACTCTAACAAAAGACTTTGTCTTTTTATGATTTTAATACTAATTATGCAGTTTATACAGCATTAAACAATACACTTTTAAATTACTGTTAATCAGTGTAATTGAGGTGAATTAATAGTTTGGGTTAGGGGTATACCTGATAATTCCCTTCTCAGGTACCTGAAGAGAAACTATGAGACATGAAAGAAGCTTTAAATGTAATGGACATGGGTAAATGTATTTATGAGATAAAGTTAATATTAGAAAAATCCTGATATGCTAAAGCCCTGAGTCATGGCTCATGTGCAAATGTTACACGTGTCCCTGTCCCTGTTCCTTTGTCCATGTGGGTTTCCTCCGAGTTCTCCGGTTTCCTCCCACAGTCCAAAAACATGGATTAAGTCAACTGAGTTCTCCAGATTGCCCCATTTAGAGTGTGTGTGAGTGAGTGAGTGTGTGCCCAGCGATGGATTGGCGCCCTGTTCTGGGTGTATCTGCCCGGCGCCCGAAATGTTCTCCCCTGGATGGGCATGGGGATTCCCCCCCCCCCCTTGACCCTAATATAGAATAAAGCGGCAGATAATGAATGAATGATCTTATAGCAAACACTAATAAGTTTTGACTCATTTTAATTTATTCTGCAGCATCCCTTTATTAACAGTGCAAAACCGGTAAGCATTTTAAGAGACCTGATAACAGAAGCGATGGAAATGAAAGCAAAGAGACAGCAGGAGCAGCAACGAGAGCTAGAAGAGGAAGAAGACAATTCTGTGAGTTTTATATATATATATATATATATATATATATATATATATATATATATATATATATATATATATATATATATATATATATATATATATATATATATATATATATATATTTTTTTTTTTTTTTTTTTTGCTTGTTTTTCTTTTTATTAAGCCTGCAGGTTTAAGTGTCACTCTGTGCATGTTTAGCCATGTGCTGTGGTTTTATGTGTGATGTAGGAGGAAGAGGTGGAGGTGGACTCGCACACCATGGTAAAGTCAAGCTCAGAAAGTGCAGGCACCATGAGAGCAACAGGCACAATGAGCGATGGGGCTCAGACCATGATTGAACATGGCAGTACCATGTTAGAATCAGACCTGGGTACTATGGTCATCAACAGCGATGATGATGATGAAGTCGATGATATTGGCTCAATGAGAAGTAAGTAATACACCCTTACAATCTCCAAATAAGGGCACAATAGGTTCCACAGAAAAAATATTAATGAGTTATGTACTTAATGATTACATGATAAACAGAGTGGCACAGTGGTCAGTACTGTTTAATGTGTAATAAGCCATGCAGCACAAGTCCTATAAACAAATCACTTAACAAAAAAATTTGTCCGCAGTAAGGCAAAAAAGTTCCAAGAAAAACAAAACCAGAATTACATGAAAAGTACACTTCTTCAATTGTGATTCATAAGTGTTTATCAGTAATGCGACATTTGTTCCAGCTATTGCCATGTGGAACATGTAATGCCCAAATTTTAGCATTAGTCCATTTTGTTGGGGATCATGCTGAATATCTAAAAATAAATATAAAATAATTGCTTAGTATATTTTTAAAAACTAATCTCTAAATGTATAATTCCTAAATATTCAGAGTTTTAATGTTGTCTTGTCATGTAGGAAATGCTACAGCACAACAGGGTCCACGTCCTTCCTTTATGGACTACTTTGACAAACAGGACTCGAATAAAGCACAGGAGAATTACAATCACAACCAACAGGACCCTTACCTCATGCCCAAGACTGCTTTCCCAGACAACTGGAAGGTACCACAAGATGGAGACTTTGATTTTGTAAGTACTAACATAAAACCACTGACATTTTTTACGTCTGTCTTGAGAACAGCATACATTGAACCTGCTTACTGGTCTGTGCTTTTGTATGTGCAGCTGAAAAATCTAGACTTTGAGGAACTGCAGATGCGTCTCAGTGCTTTAGACCCCATGATGGAGCGGGAGATTGAGGAGCTGCGGCAGCGCTACACTGCCAAACGTCAGCCCATACTAGATGCCATGGATGCCAAGAAAAGACGACAACAGAATTTTTAGGATTGTTTTTAGAAAAAAGGAACATTTAAACATACCTTGAACTGGCAGGACAGATCTTCAGTTTTCTTCACTTTAAGTCTTAAAGCCAGTTCTAGTTCTTAAATTTTCAGGTTCTGATGGTCATGGAAGCATCTGGTTAGGTATGTGATTTTATTATTAATATTATTATTATTTGTGGTCCTCATGAAGGCCACAAAAATTAATTTTAGAATTATGAAAGGACTGACTCCTGACATTTATTTTAATAAACAAGTTGTCATTATTTCGCTATTATGAAAGCAAAATTGTGTAATCATCCCTCACAAGCCCTAAACCACAATCAACAAATGGAACCCAATGAAACAATTTGTCATTATTTCACTTTTATGAAAGCAAAATTGTGTTTGAAGGATTACCCTTTTTTCTATTATGTTGCTCAAGCATTAACACTAGTTTTCCTAGTGTGCCCGCAAATCCCCCGCTCCCCTGCAGTGCGCCACTTAGTGCCCAAATCCGGTTACATGCCCTCACCTTTTTAAACTGATGTTGAACATCATCAGTTGTTACGAGTTTTGAATTCCAGGTTTGTTTGATTATCCAAAATGTTTTCAAAATATGTATTAAATATTTCTCAAAAAATTATGTTTTGGAACTTACATAAAAAAAAAAAAAAACTGCAGCCTCCAAAAAGGAACTTCGTCAGTAATCATCCCTTACAAGCCCTAAACCACAATCACCAAAAGGGAACCTAATGAAACTCCTGGGCAAGAAAGGCAGAAATGAAATTGTAGTTAAATAAATCATACAACTATTAATAAATAATAAACTGCATTAACGGCTTATAACTGTAAGAACATCCCAGTGTCCCTAATTTTGAAAGCATCCAAGTTAATTGCATCACTTTTTTTCATCACTCATGGCACTAATTTTTGAGTACCTTAAATGTTTTTAGAACCATTTCAGAATTCAAACCATTTTGCCATTATTACACACCGTAAAATAATTCTAGGGTTAGGGTTAGAGCTAAATTAAATTTTAGAAAAGTTGGGTAACTTTCTAAAAGTAAATTAAAAGTGAAATCTGTTAAGTTGTTCATTTATTTAACCAATAAAAAAACATTTTTGGTGATGGTTTTCAATTTTAGAAACTGATGCTTTCAACACAAAGAAGTCACACAGGGTTGCATCGCCTTTAACTTGCTTGAAATTGATTTTCCTCTTCATAATGTGCCATAAAGTTATTAATAGATGACAGATGTGGACTGCAGGCAGGCCAACAAAGCACACACACACAGTCTACAAAGCCACACTGTTTTTACTAATGTAACACTAGGCCTGGAATTGTCCTGTTTTAAAATGACATTGGGACAGTGGGTACTGACATCAGCATCTGTCTTGAATAATAATAGAAGATACATCCAGATCATTAACAAATCATGTACAGTAATCACAGATGTTGCTTTAAGTATGATTTTGTTGTTATGCTGGATGGCTTTTTTTTTAACCACAGTTATACTGTTTCATGGCTCATTTTATCAGTTACTAAGAATTTGTATATGGTTTCCTGTATGCAGGACCATTTTAGAAAAGTGTTACTTCAACCTATTCAGTCTTTTTATTTTTATTTTTTAATTGTGTTGCAATTGTCAGTTTCTACATTTGTTTACTAAACCACTAAAACTGTTACTCTTTCAGTCTATTAAAGTTTTAAGTGTGTGTGTGTGTATATATATATATATATATATATATATATATATATATATATATATATATATATATATATATATACATACACACACACACACTTGTTTTTTTTTGCTTTTGCATATCTAGACAGTGTCCCAACTTTTCTGGAGATGGGGTTTGTAGGTCACATTGGAAAACTTAAATGTTAAACAAAACCAATGCTGGTAACTGAGTAGTTTGTTCTTTAAATGTAAAATCTACTCATTAATAAATTCAGGATCAGAGGGATTTTTGTTATTGCTTATTAAAATGACTGTAGCCTTTATACAGTACAGTGATGGCACAGGCATTTAACAACGGACCACAATAAAAAAAACAACAACATATGAACCAAAGACAATCAAATAAGGTAAATGCCTTAGAAAGCTTTCATCAGTCTTATATTTTAACAAAACCATGTTGGTTAAAGTGGGTGAAACTGAAAGGTGATTTAAATGACCTTTTAAACAAATTGTTCTTTCTGGTAGTAATTTTGTTATAATAATATATAATTGTTTTTTCAATTCTTTCCCCACTGCCCTTGAGGAACTGCGTTTGTCACACATATTCTTTGTAAATACGCATGAAGTATTTATGTTCAATATATTTAGTTCTTTTCACAATTTTTACACCCTATTGGAATATTTTTTAAGTTTTTCGTGTTTTTACTTTCTTTGAATTATTTCCGCTCCTGTAAAGAAATGCACATTAAGTCCCCTTTGACTCTCCCTTTATCTCAGGGTTTGCCTCTACAATGGTTTATGTTCATCCTTTTCATCTTTAGTAAGTTTGATTTAAAAAATGTATGTAATGTCACCTCTGTCTTTGGGACCAGCATTATCATTTGCTTTGTCTTACTGCAATATTGCAGTGTGAACATAGTCCAAATTTGCTGTAATGCAGATGAAAAAAAAGGAGCCAGTGTTACATTAAATGCAATGAAGTATGTAAACCATCATATCATTGACCAATGTTTTCTCTTTGAGGCCTGATGTGGATGCTTTTGCATATGGTGTCTTTAAACCTAAATGATGTGAAGTATAGCTTTGGAATAGTTCAGATGATTTTTAAATGAACTTGATCATGAAATTAGTTTGATTAAAATGCCTTATAAAAAGTCATACTTTCTAACGTGTATTATAGATTTCCACTGAATATTCTAATTTATTGTGTTATCCTATCTGTTTTTGCTGCTGTTGCATGAGAACCTTTTCTTTGGTATAATTTGAAAACCCTCAGAACACCTGTTTATTAAGAGAAACAGAAATGACTTGCAATAGGAGAGAATTAAAAAAAATTGGGGGTGTTGTCCCTAAAGCCCAATATTTACAAAAAGGTTTTCTTGCAATAAAAATGTTGATATTGTGCTCTGTCTCTCAAGGGCAATAGTCTTTAATAAAACTCACTTTCACAACTGAGTTTTTGTTCTCAGTTCTTGTATTTTAATATCTTAACATTTTATTACAGGCTTTTGTTATCTGTTTCTGTACATACGTTATGCACAAGTGTTGGGACACATTTAACATTGGTCTTTCTCTTCGCAACATCAACTGATTGCACTCTACTGCAAAGTATTTTTAATTTTTGTTGAATTTTTGCTTTTTATTTATCAGGACATTTATGGGGTTAGACACTGATGAAGGACAAGAGGCTCATAATTTTAGTTCTAGCTCATGCCAATCATTTTTGTGGCCACACCAACGTCCGTAACTTCAGTGGAACTGGTATTTGAACCCACAACCTTCTGATTGACAGCCCACCACCCTAAACACTGAGCTCCCACACCCTCATAACTAATTTGTGCACTTGGAATCAAGTCGTTATTTTTATTCCTCATTAGTTTGACCTAACCAAAAGCTATTCTGGAAAAATGGGCAAATATTACTACAGACACACTGCAAAATCCTGCCCCACAAAGCCTCTGTAAAGACCCCAATACTTTTTTTTAACACTCCAAATCTTGTATATTATATTTGAGGACCAGTTACTTTTTATGACGTTTCCAAAAGTCATTAAGTTGGCTTGGAAGAAGTGAGGGATGTTTAGATGGTACACTATTTGTTTCATTGTGCTATTCATTCATTACAGAAAATCAAATAGTCATTTTCTTCTGTTCCCTGAACTATTCAAATACTATGTGTTTTAATTTACTTTATTGCTTTTACTAAATTACTTAAAAGTATTATAAAAAAACCTTACATTTGTATTGTTGTATGATGTTTTGCATTGCGTCTTGTTGCAATAAAGCAAAAAAGTAACACAAGGCGGAACAAAAATTGGGAGGCGAGTTTCCCTCCCAGCCGAGTTGCTAGTTGCACCTTCAGCTGTCCTCACTGCTTAGCATGCCGTGCTAATTACAGCTGAGTTTAGAGGCGGTGTTTGGACCACGCGTGGAAAAGATCCACGCAAATTACACACGCTGTCGTTTTTTTTTTACATATTAACTGTTTTTTGGAGGATTTTGGTTCCCTGTAAATCACAACAGCAATGGAGCAGCGCAGGTGGATCGGACACGGACGGTTTGTCGGCGGCGTTGTGCTGCAGTTGTAAGGTATGTTTGTTCATGTACCGATAACCAGAGCTGATTAAAAACATGTAACCGACTTAAACTTAATCTCCGTTACTTTGGAACACTAAATAGATTAAACCTATTTTTTATGCGATTGGAAATTGAACAGGAACAAATCCCACTTAAGCAATGAGTTTGTACAGTAATCCCCACGGTTTAAGTTACGTTCCAGGCAGCCCGCAATATAGCGGCATTACACTTATTTTATTATTTATTTGTTTAGGTTTCTTTATACAACCTTCCCACATCCTCCTAAACCTATGGAAATTTTGCAACATATAGAGCGCATATGTATTTAGCCGCGGGGATTAATATAGGATTCTGATTCCTATGCAGCGGTGGTGAATCCTGCTTTAAAGCATTTCATAAAAGTTCTCCAGAAAAAAAATCTTCGCACCAAACCGTAAGGTCCAAACGCTAAGGTTGTGAATATCATTGTAAAGTTTAAAATGAACCTCTTTATGAGGACGTTTTTTTCAATAAACCTTTCTTTGGGGGACAAATAAATGAATAATGCAAATAAGCCCCTGGTAAGAGGACGTTGCTTAGGATAAAACGAATAAGCCCATGACAGAGGACTTAAATAGGTGAATGAACCTCTTTCAAGGGACTTTTTAGTTAAAATCTATGAGCTTCTTCCAGGGGATTTCTAATTGGCTAATTTATTTGAGCCCCCAACAAGGAAGAAAATAAAGGAAAAAATCCCCCCCACACACCCTGAGGTCCATTAATTTTGTATATTGTTACACCCCTAATTAATAGGTACGTAAGCTTAGATAAGAAAATGAATAGTACGTATCAAGTATATATAAAAGCGTTTTATGAGGACGTTTTTTTTTTTTTCAATAAAACTTTCTTTGGGGGACAAATAAATAAATAAATAACGCATATAAGCCCCTGGTAAGAAGACATTGCTTAGAATAAAACATGAGCCCATGACAGAGGACTTAAATAGGTGAATGAACCTCTTTCAAGGGACTTTTTAGTTAAAATCTATGAGCTTCTTACAGGGGATTTCTAATTAGCTAATTTATATGAGCCCCCAAGAAGGAGGAAAAGAATTTTTTTTTTTTGAGGATTAAAAAAATCCCCCCCACATGCACCACTATACTGAATTCGTACTGAGGTCCATTAATTTTATGTACCGTTACACTCCACAATTTTATGTACTGTTACAATTAATAGGTACGTAAGCTAAAATTGAAAAAAATGAATAGTATGTATCAAATATATATAAAAGCTTTTTATGAGGACATTTTTTCAATAAACCTTTCATTGGGGGACAATTCAATTTATAACACATATAAGCCCCTGATAAGAAGACGTTGCTTAGAATAAAACATGAGCCCATGATAGAGGACTTAAATAGGTGAATGAACCTCTTTCAAGGGACTTTTTAGTTAAAATCTATGAGCTTCTTACAGGGGATTTTTAATTGTTTAATTTATGAGCCCCCAAGAAGTTTGCTTTGTAGTTAGTAAGAATGGTTTGTGTGCATAAGTATGGACAGAATGCTTATTAATATTTGAAGTGTTCCTAGAATGAAATGAAGTAAAATTTCTTCATTTATGGAGAAAATGTATAATTTGGTGTAAACTTTTCAGGTAATTAAAATTTAATAAGTATGTATAAAGTATATATAAAAGTGTTTTATTAGGATGTTTTTTCAATAAACCCTTCTTTGGGTGGACAAATCAATTTATAATGCATATAAGCCCCTGATAAGAGGACTTATTAGAATAAAACATGAGCCCATGACCGAGGACTTAAATAGGTGAATGAACCTCTTTCAAGGGACTTTTATATTTAAGATCTATGAGCTTCTTACAGGGGATTTCTAATTGGCTAAATTCTATGAGCCCCCAAGACGTTTGTGTTGTAGTTAGTAAAAATGTTATGTGTGCATAAGTATGCATTAAGTTCTGTTGATGATAAAAATTACCTGAGTTGGTAGATAATGTCTGAATCAAACCGAATGACTAATTGAGCTCAGTGTGTTTATAAGATATTGAATTTTGATTTGTTTCCACAGTGCATCATTCTGATTGAGGAGCCAAATCTAGTGCAGTCATCCCAGTCTGAATAAGGTTAGTGTACGTTTTTTTTTTTTTCCACAAACTCTCTGGCAAATGCCTGCTTTCTACATATATGTAAATACACCTATTTGTAGTCAATTTGGTGTTAATTGAGTACATCTATTTCTGTTTTTTATTTTTTCAAAAGAAGCTTGGCGACAGACTGACAGGGTAAACTATTTAGTTAATAAAGGGAATGTACCCTTTATTTGGTGTGTGGTTTATTTTAATGTAGGCAGTATTACCACAATTTACTATTAAGATTATTGGTTGACTTAAGGTATATTTCTCCGGCTTTATCCTCTAGTAGGGTCGCGGTGGGTGGGGTTCCCCATGCCCATCCAGGGGAGAACGTTTCGGGCGCTGGGCAGATAGACAGAGGACAGGGCGCCAATCCATCACTGGGCACACACTCACTCACACACACACACACACAATCTATATGGGGCAATTTGGGAAAATTCAATTGACTTGATCCATGTTTTTGGACTGTGTAAGGAAACCAGAGAACCCGGAGGAAACCCACACGGACACGGGGAGAACATGGAAACTCCACCCAGATGGGGACTGGAACCGGGAATTCCTAGAGCTGAGAGGCGAACGTGCTAACCACTAAGCCACCGTGCCTCAATCATAATAATAATAATAATAATGATGATAAAAAATACAACCGCCCCCCCACCGCTGTACCGAATTTGTACTGAACTGTGAAATAATTGTACCGTTACATGCCTAATCAATAGGTATATAAGATATAAGCCAAGGTTGAAAATATTAATATAGAATTAAATTTTGTTCTAAGGTGTATTGAGAATTTACTATTATTATAATATAATAAGGGCGGCACGGTGGCTTAGTGGTTCGCCTCTCAGCGCTAGGGATTCCCGGTTCGAATCCCCATCTGGGTGGAGTTTCCATGTTCTCCCCGTGTCTGCGTGGGTTTCCTCCGGGTTCTCCGGTTTCCTCCCACAGTCCAAAAACATGGATCAAGTTAATTGAGTTCTCAAAATTGCCCTGTTTAGAGTGTGTCTGTGTGAGTGAGTGTGTGCCCAGCGATGGATTGGCGCCCTGTCCTGGGTCTATCTGCCCAGCGCCCGANTGGGTTTCCTCCGGGTTCTCCGGTTTCCTCCCACAGTCCAAAAACATGGATCAAGTTAATTGAGTTCTCAAAATTGCCCTGTTTAGAGTGTGTCTGTGTGAGTGAGTGTGTGCCCAGCGATGGATTGGCGCCCTGTCCTGGGTCTATCTGCCCAGCGCCCGAGATGTTCTCCCCTGGATGGGCATGGGGAGCCCCACCGCGACCCTAATAGAGGATAAGCGGAAGATAATGAATGAATGAATAATATAATAATATTATAATATTATTGGGCGACTTAAGGTACAGAATTGTTGCCTGAAATGCATAATTTGGTGTTTAAAGGAGGGGGTAAAAAATGTTGATAAGAATGACCAGTTGTTCGATAATGTCCAAATCAAACTGAATGTCTTATTGCGCTCAGTGTGGCTTTTGTGGCTTTTTATATCGCGCATGCGCAGCTGGTCTCGCTGAAACTCAAAAGTTGCGCATGCGCTGTGTAGTTTTTCAGTGTTCGGCTCACGCTGAAAGTGAAGTGAGATCATTCACAACCGAGAACAAGATTCGATTAAAACAATGTCTGCTGTTATTCGGAGGATTATCAACACCGCTGCCGCTCCCGCAGCGATAGGACCTTACAGGTCGGAAACCTTTATCTCTAATAACCATGTGATCCACGTGCAAATTTCCCAACAGATATAAAGTTATGTTATTTACGGTTCTGTCATGTTTGTAACATTCGTCCGTACTGCTGCCTCCGTCACCTGGTAAAGACCACAGGTTAATTATCAGTAAAGTGTTTGTTCAGGGGCGTGACAGCACAAGTCCTTTAAAGAAAAGCACAGAAAGTTGGTCATTTCGTCTCTTTTTGACAGAGGACACGAACGACATGGCTTTTGTTCGCAGACAAATCCCTTATACCCCCAAAGCCCCGATCAGACAGGGCATTTACAGGTAGGCTGCATGGTTTGGCAGGTGGTTTGGACTAATTTGGCCATCGAGCTCTTTTTTTTTAGTTGAACAGGTGCACAAACTCCTAAGTTTACAAGATATTTTTACGTCACTGACACTCATGTTTCTGCTTTAGAATTAAAGATTAAATATATAAGATTATTAACAGGTGATTCATTAAAAGTAATTAATTCTGTGTCATATCTGTGCTGTAGAGTAGTTTGCATTTGGGGTGGGGGTGGAACTGGTTTAGCCAATGGACAGAAGGGCGGTTTGTTCTTTTTTTACGTTGCGTGGTCACTAATTATTGGTGTTGGTCAGTTAAATTATTACCTTGCAATGAGTGTTTTATGTGTAATGAGTTACACTGTGAAACGTCATTTTATATTATTATATTATTGTCTGTTACTAATGTAGATCTAATGATTCCAATGTTCTGAATGAAAACCATTAAACTTAATGAGTCAAATTCTTTGAATCAGAGAAAAACACATTACATCTACAGGAGCTTTTATGATAAACCATTTTAAATCTATACATGTGTGTGTGTTTTTTGCCTATTAGAACAGTTTAGATTTAGAACAGTATATTTGAGGTCAGATAATGATATTAACAAGAGGGCTTATGTTCTCCATTCTAATTCATTTTAAAAGTGTTTGTCTAGGCTCCTTGCAGGCCTGTAATATTTTCCCTCACAAAACTCACTCTGTCATGCTTTTATGGACTTTGTCTTGTTTAATGTGACCGTGCCTTGCCTTTGGCACAGGCATGCTGGAACATAAAATGGTCTTACAGATTTACTGTAATAAATATGTGACTTTTACCTTTTATTCCATGTTTAGAATCAATATGTTCTTTTATAATGCTCTGTGCAGGCTGATGAACTTTTGTTCCACCAAAAGTTAAAAAAAAAACATTTTTGTGTTCATTCAGCCAAGCTGTGGTGGTTGACCGCACTATGTACATCTCAGGGCAGCTGGGAATGGATACAGCATCAGGCCAATTAGTTGCAGGAGGTGTACAGGCTCAAGCCAAACAGGTGAGGGGGTCATATATATGTATGTATGTATGTATGTATGTGTGTGTGTTACAGCAGTACTGAATTGTGTATTTATGTGTTTCTAAGGCTCTTATAAATATGGGGGAGATTTTGAAAGCTGCTGGATGTGGATATGATAATGGTAGGTATCTTGAATTGGATTTCTTATTGTTTATTCTGTGCTTTCTAAAATTTAATAACGATCCACACAAATATTTTGCAGTTGTCAAGACAACAATTCTGTTGTCTGACATGAACGACTTCAATAATGTAAATGATGTTTATAAGCAATGTAAGTATGAACTTTTAGAATTGAATTACAATAAAAATGTCCTAGATAAAGATAGAAAACATATCTATATCTCTCTCCCTTTCTCTATATACATCACTGTACTTTCTGCTAATGTAAACTAATGGACTAATAAAAGGAAAATTAGAGGATAAATTTATGTTGCATATGTATATAATTTATTATTTATGTATGTT
>JAFMOD010000750.1:469568-502068 GCA_019802435.1 Corydoras maculifer
TATAATAGAGTTAACATTTAGTGAACACAATGTTCAAAATCTGCGGAAGTATTGCTATATCCGATTCATTAGTACATGCAAAAAAACGTAACACTCACCACATCAGTGTCACAGCAAATTCACCAATCAAATAGTACTGTGGTATCAGAGGGATTTTGGACTCTAGAGCTATTTGTATATGGACTGTGGGGGATATGCCATATATATATATATATATATATATATATAATAGATAACGTGTATGTAATAATGTGTATGAAGTAATATTTGTGTGCTTGTCCTTATGAGTATTAATACTTAATACAGTATAGCAATTCTCATAGAATTATCTAGTCCGTGTAGGGCATGCATGTCCAAAGTCCGGCCCGGGTTTATGTGTTATTGATGGCTCGCTAGTTCTGTCAAAATAAATAAAAAACGTTTCAAATATAATTACGCCTTTTACCACACGATGGCAGCACCAATCTAATACTGTCTGTATCTGCCTCAGTGCCTTTGGTAGAATTCTGGACATATGGTCAGATATTCAATGGCCGCTAGGGGCAGCAGAGGGGTGGCTTTAGATTATTTCTCATTAGCCTGCGATGAAAATAGACGCATCTAATATAACTAATAATTTTATTAAGAGGCGCTGACGACAACATGAACTTGACAGAGAAGCTTCTTAACCTTAATTTAAAAATATTCTGCACAGTTTTTTTCTGGTTTTTATATATTTATATGGCGGCGTGGTGTCTTAGTGATTAGCATGTTCTCTCAGCACTAGGGATTCCCGGTTCGAATCCCCATCTGGGTGGAGTTTCCATGTTCTCCCCGTGTCTGCGTGGGTTTCCTCCGGGTTCTCTGGTTTCCTCCCACAGTCCAAAAACATGGATTAAGGTCAATTGCATACTCCAAATTGCCCCATGTAGGGTGTGTGTGAGTGTGTGCCCAGCGATGGATTGGCGTCCTGTCCTGGGTCCATCTGCCCAGCGCCCGAAACTTTCTCCCCCCGATGGACATGGGGGAACCCCCCCCCCCACCGTAGTGGATAAAGCGGAAGATAATGGATGGATGGATGAAAAAGGTTTGGACACCCCTGATGTAGGGCGATCGACCCTGATGATCACAACTTTGTGGCTGCGGTTCAAATCTCCCCGTTAATGATTTGTAGTGCACTCTTGCGGATGTTGAAGTGCCCTTGTCGAGGCGAATAACGCTGTTTCGGATGTAGCCGCTTCTCTCGCGATAGCGGCGCGTGGTTTACGGGCGCGGTGCACTTCGGGAAGTCCTTTCTCTACGAGGCCATCTTGGAGTTACCAGGCTGTAAGTTCGGCTCTGGGTGAAATCGTGAGATTGTGTGTGTTTGTGAGGATTGCTGTGTTTGGAGTTGGTTTGCGAGAAGGAGCTTTTCATTTGCGACCTTTCTGTGTGCAGGTCGGCCGGATAGAAACACGAAGTTACAATGGTGGCCGCGAAGAAGACGGTGAGTGTTTGTGCATGGCGCGAGGCTCACGTGTCTCAGGCCTCGCGCTGCACCGTCACCGCGCGATCACTTTATATTCAACCAACGAAATGTTATTACAACGTTTCACAACAGCGTTATTTTAACATTCTTACGTTGTACGGATGACACTGTTGAGTATAGGTGACGTATGTGAGCGGGTTTGATGTAACACACGTCAGTGCTCATTAATTCTGAACTCGGTTCATTATAAATTGGGCTATTTATTGGACGCTTTTATCCAAAGCGACTTACAAGGTGAGCACAGGGTTAATCACAACATCCCTGGAGCAATGAGGGTTAAGGGTCTTGCTCAAGGACCCACAACTTCAGTGGACCTGGGATTTGAACCCTCAACCTTCAGATTGATAAACCAACACCACTGAGCTAACCTGCCCTGAGCTAACTGATTTTAAAGCATTAAACATTTCAAATATAAGATTTAATGTCGGTTTCAAGTAATTACCGTACTATGTTTTAATTTAATCAGTTAATTAGAACTGAATACTTACTCATTAAAACCTCTTAATGTCCTTATATTTATAATTCAAGTTTATTTGTCATTTATGCTCCATGTTGGGACATGTGCACAGAAATTAAAGGTGAGGCATCAGGATATAAACTCTACATAGAAGATAAAAGAAATACACAATATTTACATATGTATGCACCTATATATATATATATATATATATATATATATATATGTGTGTGTGTGTGTGTGTGTGTGTGTGTGTGTGTGTATATATGTGAATATTGTGTAATATGTAAACACTCCAGATTTTTACTATGTCACTTTACACTAAGTCACTTTGGATATATATGTATATAATTTAAAGTGACGTAGTGTAAAGTGACAGTAAAAATCTGGAGTGTGGGAGTTTATAACTCTTCATTTTGTTTAGTAGCCTGATGGGTAAAAACTGTTTATAAGCCGGGTTGTTTTGGCTGGGAAGCTTTGGTACCTTCTGCCTGAAGGTATTGTAACACAATTATAACACAACTTCCTAAGACATGGGGCATTCAAAATCGTTTTCATGATCTCCTCGGTAAACCTTTAAGATATTTAAGATACAATGCGTTAGTAACGTGATTTAATGTAATGTGTGTATATATTGGGTGTGGTGGCTCAGTGGTTTGGGCTGTCAATCTAAAGGTTGTGGGTTCAAATCCCAGGTCCACTGAAGTTACCAATGTGGGTCCTTGAGCAAGACCCTTAACCCTCATTACTCCAGGGATGTTGTGATTAACCCTGTGCTCCCTGTGCTTTGGATAAAAGCGTCCAATAAATGACCAAATGTAATGTATTTTGTAAAGTTCCCATGTTTTATTTGTACTACCTCTTCTGGGGCACTTGGATAATTTGGCAAAATGCAGATCTACGCTGTTTAATGTGGTTCCTTTCTAAGAGTTAATATTAATAATTTTCATTTGTTGTGAAAACCACAGAAAAAGTCATTGGAGTCCATCAACTCCAGACTGCAGCTGGTGATGAAGAGTGGCAAATATGTGCTGGGATACAAACAGTCACAGAAGATGATTCGCCAGGGAAAAGCCAAGCTGGTGATCCTAGCCAACAACTGCCCTGCTCTGAGGTACCCCAACTTTGATGCTATTTGTCGCATTCATTATAGAATACTGAAACTTAAAAAAGAAATTGTATTTCTAGTTCTCAGTTTCTTTTGGAGAGATGTCTATTGATTATGCCAGATTTTAATTCAAGTTTCGGCCTGTTTTTGTGTATGTTTGCTTGTTTTATTGCTTAAAAGTCTATATTTGTCAAAACATTGTAAGCCTCTCTGGTCTAAAGAGATTCCTTTATTGTCCCTTTCTGTTTAAATAGTGGTGTGGATATATATCCGAATCTACATTTGAACTTTTAGCCCAGTTTGATGTCATTGTTCAAGTATTGCGTATTTTTAGCTTATGTATAGCAATGATGTAGCCACTTTAGTTGTACTGATCACACATGCACACCATCAGATTTGTCAGTCATTACGAATCACATAATTTCATGGCTGTTGTAATCAAATCAATGGCGTACAGTAGAAATGAGAATATATCAAGGTTTTACTAATTTCACACGCAGATGTCTGTAGAGATTATAGTGCATATTGTGCAATGTTTTAGTTCCAGTTCTTTACTGTTTGTGTGGAGCTACAACATTTACATTTTTCACAACTTTGGTGATTGTGTTTTTTTTATTCAACTTGTTTTATTAGTGTGGTGATGTAGACCTTCACACACATCACACATTTACCATGAATATTGTGGTATTAATGTAGTAATGTTTTGCAGGTCTGATAAAGGCTTTTTTTTTTTAATAAAAAAAAATTAGGTTAGTGTTGTGGTTGCTCTACTATAAGCTTGTTTCTGTTTTTAAAGCATATAATGTATCTGTGTATGCTGCATGTCATTTTTTTAAACATTGTTCAAAGTGCTTAGTTTTCATTTGAGTCACAGAGGTAGTTATCTACAAATGAATGTTTAATTATGGTTCTATGTGACTTAATGAGTTCATTACTGGTAACACCTTAAAATTTTGAGAACAAGCCAATTGCTGAGATCTTAATGCTAAATAAGCTGCTAGCACATCTTTATGTGTGCATTGACCATTCATTATTTTTTGTAAATGTGAATCGGTGTGCGTGCATAATTTTCCCTTCACTATTCAGATGCAAATTATCTGCTTTGGTAAATGTTTGTTTTATGGCTCAAGTAGTGTATAAAATAATTTTTAAAAATATTTTTTTTAATTTTTTTTTTGCAGAAAGTCTGAAATCGAGTACTATGCTATGTTGGCTAAAACTGGTGTCCATCACTACAGTGGAAACAACATTGAGCTTGGAACAGCCTGTGGTAAATACTACAGGGTGTGCACGCTGGCCATCATCGACCCTGGTACGTGATAAACACCATCCTTACAGAGATTCTAATTAAAACACAGTCATAAGTGTGATTCTTTGTTTTTGGTGAGTGCAGTGTTTTTCAAAACTGCATGAATGTTTTGCTTTACTTAGTTAAGTAGTTGATGTTTTATATTCATTAAGATTCACTTGGTTGTTTTGTTTTACAGGTGACTCTGACATCATCAGGAGCATGCCGGACCAACAGCAGGGCGAGAAGTAGAGCCATTTTTCTGGACATTGTTATAAATAAATGTGGTTAAAATGGTTGAGATGTGTCTTGTGTTTATTTTACTGTAACAGTAGTAAAGTATAAAGTCTTTATTCAAATGCAGCAGGAATTCCATAAGTATTATATGTAACAGATGGAAATATGAAAACTGTTCCATAAAAGCTTTTATTTATATAAACTATTTGCATTTTTGCAAATAAAGCTGTAGGTTTACATAGCTGTTCATGATTTACTGCCATCTCTTTGCAACAGTTCTAAGGACAGTATTTTCTTTCTTTTTATTTTCCGCCCCAGAATTTGAGACTTGGACTTTCCTTATCATTACGTGTTAATGCCTTTTATAATTAAAAAAAATCATCTGTCAGTGTTTTTCATGATGTTAAACCCATTATCAACTTGTATTGTAGTCAGCATGTAGTCATGAACATGCAGTTTATTCAATTCTGAATTCAATTGAATTTGGAATTATGTTCCTTGTTTTGAATCATTAATTTCTCTGGGTTGATGAATTATGTTTCTGATCTTGATTTTGCTGATATTGTTTGTGTTATGTCTGCTTACAGTTAAAAGATTGAAATGAAATTCTGGTTTACTTATCCTTACCTAATTTTTCATCTACAAAGAACTAGTTCAAAAATAATACTTCCAGTTATGTCTGCAAAAGATGATTCTGAAACTGGTATCATTTCAACTTAATGCATGGAGGATGTTAGGATCCTGCCAAATAACTACAATCTACTTAGCGAAAGACTTATGTAACCGTCCCTCATGAGTAGGACTTCTAATCATTTTATTAATCAATACGGGTGCCTTTGATAGACGAACAATCTGTACTGATGTTATTAATACTGGATTCTATTCCAGGAGGAGATTAAGAGATTTCCAGGTGTAAGTTTAGACCTGTCTAGATTGCCAAGAGCTCATTTTATATATATATATATATATATATGTGTGTGTGTGTGTGTGTATGTGTTATATAGTTAATTATAGCACAAGCTTTAAAACTGATGAATTGTTTTTGTTAGTTTTAGAATCAGCTTTTTTAAAGCCATCTGAGCTTTCATGAAGTGTCACGTGCATGAGTCTGAGTGATCCTGCTGACATGTAGAATAACAGCCTAATTACAGCTGGTACAAAGAAAGTGATCTCAGCAAAAACACACTTCCATACTCCTAAAGCTCTAGTCCTGAGAGCAAGGACACATTACAAAGTAACACCAACTCAGCAGTATTAGACATCCAATGATCGCACAACATCAAGTGCTTACTGATTACACATAAGAAAAATAGCGTTGTGAAGTGAAAGTGAATATTTTTTCCCCAAAATTTTAAAGCAGTATTAAAATGTCAGAATTAATACTGTATTAGAGTGCAAAAGTCTTCAGCATTTATAAAATAACTACAATAAAATCATCTGGACAAACTTCTTTTATCACTAAGAGACTTGTAATGTTGATGTACACTTTCTGCTCACTTTATTAGGTAGACCTTGTTTCTACACTCATGGTCAATTTGATGTCACAGTGAGCAGAATCCCAAAACAACCCCTACAAAGCAAATATTTAGGTAGCAGATGAGACCCAGCACTACAATGACAATAACTTTAGTAACCAGCAGGGACAGCACCATCCAACTATCTCCATTTATCCAAATATAGCTTAAGGCTAAATATGTGGCATGTCACATTGCTTGTTCATAATGAGGACAGTCTGTTTGTACTTTGAGGATGTTGTAATTGTGTGTCAATCTGTGTTGCACTTCTGTGAGTGGATCAGACACAGTTGCACTGCTGGAACTGTAACACTGCAGAAATGGAACAAAATGCCCCTCCACCACCCCCACCAACATCCCTGTGTAAAATTCCTAAACTGCACCTACTTATGAGCTTGTGTTATTGTGTTCAAAAGTGTGCAATTTCAGTAAAAAAAAACAAAAAACACATCACCTTGGATCATTACAATATTGAAAATAATTCACCACCCAAATAATACCTGCTAAAAAGCAGTAAACAGTATAGATGACTAACAAAGTATAACGAGAAACTTCGACCACAAAGTGCATCTTTATGAAAAGTAGAATGGACAATGGCGGCTTAGTGGTTGGCATGTTCTTCTCTCAGCACTAGGGATTCCTGGTTTGAATCCCCATCTGGGTGGAGTTTCCATGTTCTCCCCATGTCCCCGTGGGTTTTCTCCAGGTTCTCCGGTTTCCTCCCACAGTCCAAAAACATGGATCAAGTCAACTGAGTTCTCCAAATTGCCCCCTATAGAGTGTGTCTGTGTGAGTGAGTGTGTGCCCAGCGATGGATTGGTGCCCTGTCCTGGGTGTATCTGCCCAGCGCCCGAGACATTCTCCCCTGGATGGGCATGGGGAACCCCACCGTGACCCTAATAGAGGATGAAGCAGAAGATAATAGATGGATGGATGGATTTTGTAATTATTTAGGAAATGGATTAACAAACTTCTGAAATGAAAGGAAATTTACTGGTAACATAGTCCACTGAGCTGCTGTGCCTTAGACAGTGGTAAGAAAACAGATTACAGAAACAGGAATTTTCTATAATTATTTATAATTGAGGTAAACATGTACAGATCATTGTATATGTATTTTTTTCTTAAACCTGTATCAGAGTGAACTGTAAATTTTATCAGTGATTATTAGACTTAAGGTAATTTTAAAATTCCTGGTTGAATTCAATCTCAGTGATTTTAAATATTTGTGTCTTAAACAAATTTGAAACAAAGAAAATAAGGATATACAGTTAGAACTTGAAAAATACAAAAGATTTCCATTAAATGCAATCCAACCTTCCGCAGTTCTACAACCTTACTGTTCTACAAGCAAATTATCAAAAGCATGTCATTTTAAATATACATTTTAAGTGCGGTACAAAAATTGAAATCACCAGCTTTTATGTTCAGAATGACTAAACATCCAACCTTATATCATCTGTCAGTGGGCATTTGCAGAGGGTTTGCAGCAAAATGTGGATAGACGAGTAATGCATGAATTAACAGCCATAAAAAAGTGAAAAGGATTTTGGACATACTCACACAGAGCTCTGAGCTCATCAGATGGGATTAGATTTAGTTTGCAGCCAAGCAGAGTCTCCTTTACTGCTTTCATGTTTCCGCCATAAGAGAAAGGTTACTTTAGTGAACCCATTAAAGATGACCTAGTTTTAAAGATAGAAAGTAGGTAAGCGCGTCTCCTCCGGATCAGTAAAGGTAATTCCTTATAAGTCTATTATATCCATTTACAGACAACAGTAATAAATGGAAACACATAGCAAAGGGATGCATTTGTTTTCCGTTCTGTTGCTACAGTCGAGGACATGATTAAAATGAAATCCACATTTTTCTTCTCATTAGTGATGACAACAGTTATGATTTTACAATCATTATTGTTCACGGACTTTGAGTAAATGTAACTTGTACAGACACAAGAAATACAAGGGAAATCCTTTAATTTTAAGTATAGTTTAGTACAAATACTACAGCCAGTGGAACGTCAAGTTTGATCTCTCACTTGCACACTAAACACAGTATCAACAATAAAAATGAGTAAGAAATTGCACATTTGGAGATCACAAGTTTAACTACATTGCTTTTTTTTCTCTCTCAGGTTACACAATCAGGTACTAAAGGTTGATTCCTTTGGATCAAACTAAATCGCTGACCTGCAGAACTTCAGTTTATCAATGGTGTGTAAAAAAGAAATGTGAAAACACCCAGAGAATTCAGAACATACACACAGCAAGAACACACTAAAGCTTTCAGACACATTTCTTTTCCAGCTACACGATGTGTGTATGCAATGTCTAATCTGAATGTGGGTTTATACACTACTAAACGCATCACAGATTCACTTAAACACACCATCGACAAAAGTGCATTATTATGTCTTTTCAGATAATGCGGGACAAGGAGTTAAAAAGATTCATAGGGACTCTTCAAAATATACATGGGACTCTTCTCAATACAAAGCTCTAATGTATGTTTCTTAACTTGTTTCTTAATTTTCACAAGAGGTTACAGGTTAATGTCAGAATGACATCCTGCTACTGATTTTTTCACCGTTTTTTTGTGCGTTACTCTAGGATACTTTTTATTGTCTATTTTGTTGTTGTTTTTTTTTAAACTTTCACTCAGACCTTTTGACCACACCTTGTAGCTACAAGGAACTAAACCCTAAAGTTGGGTAAAAAGGTCGGGCTCATAGTCCACATTATTTTAATAGCACAGAGTACTGAAGCCTGGGTCATAAATCACAGACATACAAATAAGCTGCTTATACAGTTACACATAGTCATTAAAAGATCATTTTTCAAGTTCTTTCGATGTGCTCTCTTTTCTTTTGGTATTCATTACCAAACTCATTCCAAACGTTTGTGCATACATGCCCACTTATGCTGACCTACATAAAATAATGTGAACTTCTAGTAAGCGAACCACATATTAGCAATTAGTATTCATAATACACCAACTATATATATATATATATATATAGCTGAGCATTTTCTCTACAAACTGTTTAAGGTTATACAAAAGAGCTGTGTATTGAAATAGTCCATAGCATATTTGTTGCATAGTTCTTTACATAGACTGTAACACATTTTTAATTCCATTTGCAGAAATATGTTTTTTTAGAGGGAGGAGGAGAAATTATTCTAATCACTCAGACAAACACATGTGTTGAATAATTGCAGTACTATGCTACATCCTATCTATTTCTACATCAGCCAGCAATAAATGTGTATAAATTTATAAGACAAATGTGCAAAACAATGTGACTTCCGGTCGTCTGACAGGTCGCCACAAGAGACAGGGAACGATATCATCAGCAATACAATGAAATTTGCTAAACAGCAGCTTTATGCTATTAGTTATATATAAAGGATTAAAAAGAAATCAATAAACAGAAACAGGGCTGCAATGAATATTTAAATTGTGATCTATGGAATTTTTTACAGATTTTGATTGAAAATGATGCTGCCCACGGTGTCCATGATGTTTGTCAGTTCACTACACACAACTTACAGCTAAGATACTGGTGCCTCTAAAGAACCTGAAATATCCACAGTTGAGTTCTATTTATTTATTTTGAACATTTCATCTAAGGTGGTGGTACCAGGATGAATACTGTGGATACATAGATTGTAGTATTAGAAGAGTAAATGATTAAGTAAGCTGGGTTTAAAGTACCATGTGGTATTACTCAAATAACTAAATCTAAATGTGTTAAAGGACTTAAAACTTAGAAAGTGAGTTGTATGCTGACCATTTCATTACTATTTATCTAAAATGTCTTTATTAGTACTCAACACTGCATTTTATACACTATTTCAAAATGTAGGGAAACAATCATTGCAGCCCTATGTGGAAATCATTTATACACCTGGTGTAGGATCCTACCATTTACTAAGCTCAGTTTATGCACACATTATGTTTGTGTGCAAGTATTTGCGTTGAAATTATTAGGCTTTCAAACAGCTGAAAACTGTTTTGCATTTGCAACCTGTTTGCACATTTTTTTCAATCCATTACTTGGTAATTATTTACTAAGCTGCAACAAATGTGGGATGCTGGGATATTCCTCTTTCAGTAGTGAACATGGTTTCGGAGAAATTCACTGATTATGGATTAATGTTACTCCCACACTTTGCAGCTAACACAAACAGCTTTAGTTTAAAAAAATCTGGCTGCCATATTCAGCTAGTTCGTGGAAAACTGCAGTTACATAATTCTAATTTTTAAAAAACCTTCTGCATTTAATTGTCATATATTCCAGTAGGCGACAGCAATACTGAGAAGTTCACAGTATTTAAAACAGGGAGGTCAGTGCTGCGGATAATCGCTGAAAGTGCAAATCCAAATTGGAGCTGACACACAAGCACTGGACTGCCAGGACAGCTGGAAAGACTTGCAGAGGGGAGGACATGTCAAAGTCACACAACTGCCAGCAGGGAGCAGAAGGAAAATGACTTCACAGATAAGTGAAGTGAAAGGATGGACTAGGGGAAAGAGTATTACAGAGATGTCTGAACAGGGTTAGAAAGGAGAATGGACAGGTCTGGGAAGAAAAGCATCTCTCTGCCTTATGCTGAGATGTACTGAGGAGGTGGCTCCTTTGGTGGGACGGCGACAACCTCCTCATAAGTGGGAAGCAGCACCTAAAAACAAATCAAAAGCTCTAAATTCAGTTAACAAAAGGATTTTTTAGCTACTTTATAACCATGTTTATTTTAATTGAGCTAAATGTGACATAAAGGGATCCCAATGTAATAACAGAAAGACTGTTTGATTGCGTCACTGAGAGGATTTAAAATGAACAAGACAATCACAACTGATTATATAAGACAAAGCCTAGGCCTTCCCCCTCCAGCTGTTTATCACGTCACATGGTTCAAAATAGTTTTCAATGACTATATTATACAAATTCAGTATAGTGGTAGATATAAATATAAAAATATAGCTTAATTAACACAAAAGTTTAAAATAACATAATATTTTTTAAAAGTTTACTTCCTTATAGCAGCATCACATTCTTTTATACCTGAACCCCAAAGAGACCATCTAAGAAACAATGCTCAGTGGAGGACCCCCAGTATCAGAATATTTTATTAGACTACTTTATTAATCCCTGGAGGGATTAATTACCCTTAGAAAATTGATAATTAAAAAAATTGTTAGTGACATTACACTTCAACGCTTTGCAAGTTTAAGGATTTTTTTTACATACTGTGGTATCATTTGTGGTGACGTAAAGTAAAACCTCGGTGCCTCTTCCGCTCACATATCTATAGCAGTTCCACACACAGGCAATCAGGTAAGCCTAGAGAAAGAAAAAAAAATATGTTCAAAAGTCTGAGTGTATAATGACTATACAACAGTGAAATAAAAAAAAAAAAGGACAAAGATCTAATGCATAATAATTCCTTCATCACGCATGGTAGATATTAGACATTTTGTAATACCAACAGTAAATTTACTTTTATACAATAAAGGTTTTTAAATGTAGGAAAGAAGACAGTTATTCAAGTTCTTTAGATGCGGGACTCTTGATCTGGCCTAGATCTTGATCTGAATCTTAATGTGTGTTGAGGCTTTAGAGGGCCCACATTAAACACAGTTCAGTCTTAAACAGTTTGAATAATTGTTTAGTGAAGACTGTGACTCATGTGGGTGTGGCTAAATTATTAACTGTTACCTTAAAGGCCAGGATGCAGCCGATAAAGAAAAGTACTGCAAACACAAGGCATGCGCTGTTGGTGGACATTAAGTCTTCTTTGTATGGAAATGTCCCAGGCTGTAAAACACAAATACTTACTTAAGTAAACATTATAACTGGACATTTATATAATGTCAACTCATCATAAACAATCAATTACAAATAATTTACAGGCCTATCTAAAGGTTTAAGTAAGCATGATCAAATTAAAGGTTTAATTGATTTTTTGAGTTTTTAATATTTTTTAATATTAACATTTAATATATATATATATATATATATATATATATATATATATATATATATTCTTTTTTTTATATTACGCTTCTTGGACAATTGTATGCTTTGTGTAGGTGATTCCAATACTTTTGTACATAAAGAGTACAATAATTATAGAACCAATGATGAACATCTTATTTATTCTTTAAAATATATTTAAAGATTATGGCAATTTTCCCCCGGGATTAATAAAGCATTCTGATTTAATAAAGGGAAATATTGAGAAAAAAAATGAAGCAAAGTTTCTTTACCAGTTGCTGAAGGTAGTCTTGGATGGTGTTTGGATAAACAACAACACTTATTGCTACCAGGGTGTTCAGGGCAAAGTCAAAAATTTGGTAGCAGAAAAATGGGATGATCCAAGCAGCATGTTGCTGTAATGACAAGATATTGTTTAACTAAAATGGTTTGTGCAAAAATTATATTTTAAAGTGAAATGTTACATTTTAATTCTAACACAAACGCTAGGGATAAAAAAGCTAATAGCAGCTTAATGATGTGTTAGAATTTGTACAGAAAAATACTGCTATACCTTATAAGCACCATAAGTTGCCATTCCACAGATCAGTATCATGAGAAGGGAAATTGCTGCAGCAATACACATGTCTGTCAAAGGAAAATTATAATCAATAACAATGATATAATTTTATACTGTACAAAATAATCTCAATTGTCTCATGGAATCTTACTAGTTTTAAGTAAATAAGTAAAGCAGTAGACTTTCTGAGTAAGCTAGGTTGGACTCATGTAATGTTAATCAGGATGCATCCACCATCTGTGTAAAAGGTTGTGACTTTACCCATGATGCAAGTGGGCGCACCTTTTTAACTTTTTCAATTTTCCTTAACAAGTTAATCACATTTTTTGTTTCTTCCATACACTTATAAAACAACTCCTTACTCGTACCATTTAGATTGCTTATGTTATTTAGCTCCAGTTGAATCATACGTTCGTTCATGCTTTCTTTAAACTTTTGACCATCATGTTGTTGTCTATGTGATTTTAGACCCATATGCCCGTTCAGTCCACAACCTTTTTTTAATGTAATTATGGTCTCAGCTTAAAATGTAAAAATAAAATCAAACATGAGAATTTAAACTTGTTTAGAAGGTAAAGAAGTACTTGTTTTACTGCTAATTTTCAAATTCTGTCAACAATAAGTCCTAGAGTGGCAC
Source organism: Corydoras maculifer (assembly GCA_019802435.1). Taxonomy (NCBI): domain Eukaryota; kingdom Metazoa; phylum Chordata; class Actinopteri; order Siluriformes; family Callichthyidae; genus Corydoras; species Corydoras maculifer. Next base: position 482,874 of record JAFMOD010000750.1, read on the forward strand.
TTAAAGCCCCTCAGCTGATTGAGGCTACACTTGACCCACTCTATACTTTTGAAGAGCACAATGTTAGCATGTGAAAAAAACTCTCCCACACACAGAGGGTTAGGATGATAATAAGAATATCCTTGCTTATCATGTGTGAGCATGATTAAGCTCTGTAGCATCAAAAAATTGACTCATCACTTGTGTCATGCATTGGTTTTTATATAAGAGACCACAATACTCCATTCCCTAAACAGAGCTACACTTTAAAAACAAATCCTTAAAATAGCTATATGTGAGGCAGGGAATTTAAATAAATTATTGCAATGATAAATAAAAAAAATATTATTTAGTAAATTATAATAATTAAATAACCAACAAGGCAGCACTATAGAGAAACTGGAACCATGATTCCATGATTTTCTTCTACTTTCTAAAAACTTTCTAGCATTTGACCTGGACATAATGTGTGTGTTGATGTGTGTGTGCATGGCATTCTGCCTGTGGAAAACTGTAGAATGTTTCCAGCCCAGGAAAAAAAAAAGACTGGCAATGGAATTCTTGGTTGTCATCAACTTACTTGCATCATCCATGACATCCAGGTCTGTTCCGAGTTCAGCACTGGTAAGGTGGTAATGATACTGCACTGGGTCATTTAGAGCAGACAGCAGAATTAACAGCACCACAGCATTGATGAGCTGAGTAAGACAGACACACACACACACACACACACACACACGTCTCTATAATCTGCCAGTGTGCCATGCATCGTGTAACAGTAGATAATAAAACGAAAGGGGAGCCTTCATAAAATAGTAAACAGTTTTTCCACAGTCTGTTGTCATTGGTAATTCCATAAAGAATTCTGTTTTCATAAATTCCTTCCTTTTTATTAATTATTGTGATCATTTTGTTTATGTGAATTTAGAAGCTCTCGCCTTTTTGTCTGTACTCTGAATTATGTTTATACAGTGATCAGAATAAGCTCACTTTCCACTGTACAATCTTTACACCAGGTGGCTTTAAAACATGGAATAAGAGGATTGATGCCAATGTTAACTTGAAACAGCTGCCATTTAAATAGAAATAATGTAAAAAATAAATTAATAAATAAATTAAAAAAAAAAGGATTTAAGGAACATTTATAAATAATGCAAAAAACAGTATGCTTCTGCTCTGGACTGGTCTAGGCTGAGGAAATACTGTGATAGATTTGCAGTTAGAATGTTAGAATGCTTAAGTAATGACCATTAAATAAAATCCCATTAAAGTAACACCAAAAGACAAAACTAAAAGAGCAAATACAGAGTATCTGTGGCTTTTTTACATAATTTTACTTAAATACGCTTGCTAGAAATTGTCACTTGTAAATAATAATAAGAATATAAACACTAGAATATAATACAATACACCAAATATTAACATATATATATATATATATATATATATATATATATATATATATATATATATATATATATATATACACACGTAAAATTGGCGGTCATTATGCATGCTTTCAGTTGTAAGTAGCTTTGGACGAAAGCGTCTGCTAAATGGCTAATTGTAAATGTACCATACTGGTACATTGTTTACTTGAGTAGTTGTGGATTTTGCTCTAGCAGCGTCACCGCCACAGTCCAGATTGAGGTGAAGGGTTTAGCTCGAATGTGCTTTAATATGTGTTTTAATATGATTAAAACATCTGACTTTAAATTTACAAATAATTAATCGGTTATCTGTGAAATATACTGAAAATTTTACTACACTCGACAAACTCGAATGTGTTTAACAACAACACACATTATACTGTGATAGTGCAGCCCGTACTGCTGACCTTCAGTATGTCATCGTTTGATTGTTGTATTCCTAAAAACACAACGGCTCGGCTGTGTGGGATATAACAGACGGATTATTTAGGACACGGGGAAATCCAGGGACAGGTTCGAGTTGAGTGATCGCCATTGGAGGGCAGCGAACATGCTGGAGGATTAAGCTGGAATTATCCGCCGTCGCGTCCTGTTCGAGCTACTAAAGCGATTCTTTAACCTGAACATTATGCAGACAAAGTACAAACTGTTCGTGGCATTTAATCGATAAGCGACTACCGACAGCTGAGCCGTTTACTCACCATGTACCAAACGCCGAGAATAATGGTGCCCGTCCGTACGTGACAGCAGAGGCAGCAGCTCGTCGTGTACCATCTGTCCCACGGCGAAAACATCTTTGTGCTTCCAAGCGAACGCAGTTAGTTCGTGTATGGCGTGTACAGACCGTGTCGAAGCGGTTAAGGGGTCGGCGCTCAGACTCTTGCTGTCCTCGGTCCGTCGTGATTTCCAGCTCAATGTTCACTGCGCTCCGTTCCTTTGCATTAATACGCTCATCTCCCAATCACGTGACCAGACAGCGACGCTTCGGAATGAGTTCGGGAGGTGAGTGCAGATCCACCGTGGGGGGGCGCTGTCTGCAGCTGTATAAACACACCGTTCACTTTATTTGGTAAACCACCTTGTTTTCACCTACCACATAGATGCACTTTAGAGCATGCACACACACATTATTCCACTAACCAAAATATGTCCAGCTCTCTTTACGCTGCAGGCAGTGTTCTGTAAGCTCATTTAAACTAATGTTATCTAATGTAATTCTAAACAATCTATTTAGCTCAGTGATTCCTGATTATGGAGAGGATACATCCAGACAGGTCACCAGTTCATAGCAGGGTAGACATACAAAAAAAAAATCATTTTCACTTATCTACATGCTTCTGGATTATGGGAGAAAGATGTAAGATGTAAATGATTACCCTACTAAACCAGAAATCAAAGGACCGTCTTGCTCTGAGGTAAGACACCTCTCATATACAGTAAACAATCTTGTTATATAAGATAGTCTTAAGAAAAAAATAAGGCTTAACGGTTTATGATTTAGTTTAGCGAGCTGGGGAAAAAAATACCAATTACATGTTACCAATTATTTTCTTTTATTATTGTTTAACAAATCAACATAGAAATATTGCATTGATTTCAGTAAACATCTTCAGATCCAGAAACTGGAAAGTATAAATACACTGGTGAGACCACTCCGCTAATGGAAAACTAAGGAAGGTGTCTGATTTTAAACCAGAGTACCGCAGTTCTGCAGGTTCTACTGAAATTTACAAAAAAAAAAAAAAAAGATGCAAGATGAAAAACCAGTCAATCCAAAAATAGCCAAATTAAGTTCTCAAGGCTTAAAGCCTTAAAAGGAAAAGAAGAGCTTGGAAAAAGAAAATAATTCCCCATTTCACATCTACCAACAGCTGAGGTCTCTCACAGGAAGATCAGTTATAGCCAGTAGAAAACAGGGCTTGTAAGAGTCGGGAAAAATCTGATTAATTGATTATTAAAGACAAACATGATTAGACAAGATTCGTGCATCAATGAGTGCAGCTCTGACATCAATGAACCCTGACATGATTCCACAATGCTCACAAAAAGGACTTTAAATGCATACACTACAAAGAACAGATTAAGGCAGATTCCTGATACTGATACTATTTTAGTGACAAGGAGGTAAAGCTGCTCTTACCGTTTTACGTCTCTTAAAAACACACCGCACTATGCAGTACAATATCAAAACAAGAAACATTCACATTTGAACGAGATCAAAAAAAGAATAGAAACCATTAAAACTTTGAGCACAGTGCAATTAAAGAGAATTATAGAAAAAAAAAGCCCTTATTCATTCTGTACATATGGCGTGGCTTTTTCTACTGCAGAGGTTGCAAAAGGGAAGGAAAATAATAGGTATATATTGACCGGAGGTTTACAGTTCATTTTGAAAAAATCAAGACAGACAAGAAAGCACTGATAGTGTTAGAAACATCTCTGTAGTAACTTGTACTCTCCTTTTGTTCCATGGCAGAAAATACAACACAGCTCCGTACCACTATGTTACCTATCGCCTTTAACGGTGACTTTAAAGGACCGCACTGACTCGCAGTGTCTGAGTTGGTTCTAACACTAAATGCTATACTGCAAAAGTGCAGAATGCAATTCAGCAGTACACAAGTGCCACAGGACAGACGACTAAAAATGGAAAGAGAAAGTAAACACCGAAATGCGACATATCCCCCTAAATTATATTAAACTTTTTAAATGTAGATCAGCATTGCTAAAGTAGCAGTTGGAAAAATAATTAATCCTTCACCACACCTGGTGTGTGAAATACAATGGATAACTAAGCCTTGACAAGCTTTTAGTTTAGCATAGAGCAGAAGTTGTTCTCTCATCCTTAGATCTTTCTTTCTCTTTTGACCATGTTGGCTCCTCTCACTTTTGATGCTTTTTGGAATTATAAATAGTACAGCAAGTTCATTCAGTAAAAAAAAATCTGTACTCTGAAATTATTGCATAAACATTTAGTCAATCCTTTTGCATAATGCAGCTGCTCATGTTTCTCTCCTGGCTTTTTTCTTCTGAACTTGCTTCGGTGCATCCCGATTCTGGTCCGATTTCTCTGTAAAGACAATTCATTAAGTTAAAATCATGTAATTGGAAACACACTACACAATAATAAACAGCTTCCATCCCTTAACATTCATGTTTGTGGACATTTTTTTTGCCCATTTATACAGAAAAACTTTTGACAGTCAATCACTGATGAGGCTATGATGCATCTCAAAATGTGGGTCAAGTTTATTTTTTTACACTACTTGGAAAAGTTGAAAGAATATGGTTGTCTAGAATGCTTGGCTAGAAACTTTTACATTGTGTGATTTTAGACAGCTGCGACAAGGAGACAAATGATATTCTTAAATATATTATACCAAAATATAATAACGAGTATACTCATTTAACACATCATTATTAGAATATGTAATCATAACAGTAAATGTTATTTTATCGAAACAGTTATAAAAAATAAGGCAAATATAAGTTGTTGTTAAACTGCGTATCGCAGTAACATGCTCTTAAGTATGTTATTGTGGTATATATAATCTTAACCACAATGCAAATAAGAGCCACTGAAACCATACACCACGATAAATTCAAACATAAAGCACACTCTTGTGGGACTTACTGCTTTTTTTGGAACACAGCAACAAAAGCACTACATTAGAAGTGTTTGATTATAATAAACAGCTCTTTCATGACAGTGGCATTGTTGCTAGGTTACATGAAGACCAAGACGCTGGCTGTTACCTGTCTAGTCTCCATGCAACCTGCTGAATTGACATAATTTGCAGTTACTATTTTTAGTAGACAACTGCAGACAAAACAAAGAGCAATTTCTGCTCTGACTTTCCAAAATAAACTTTTATTTGGTTCTGTGCAGGTTTCAATTGAAAAGGAATATAACGAGACACGATCTTGAGATTAAAACCCTGTTCATAGTTTTAAAAAAATAAAATAAAAAGGTAATTCAGATTTTTAAAAGCCTTTCATTTATAAAGCAGTGCTTGCGATGATCTTTCAATGATTATTACACAGCTCCAAAAGCCAGAGGTCTATTTGTCAACGTCATAAAGTGAGCGTGAATTATATTAAACACCATCTGTCACAGATCATCTCTAAACCATAAGAGATTTACAGCTTAAGAGTTTTATCGAGTTTATGCAGTTTCTTATATTCTGTACTTCATTTCAGCAGATCAAGTGATGTACACTTTAGCTAAAATAACATTGTATACTTACTCTGGTTTGAATGTAAAGTCACATTCTGTTTGGTTGTTTCTTCCACTGCCACAACTGGGTGTTGCTTGACAACACTCGCTGCAGGTGCTGTTGAAATCTCAGTTGCTACCTGTATACACAAAAAAAATTGCATGCACCAATCCATCAAGTTAACTAGCCAAATCTCTATCATATACAGGCGTCACCATATGCTTAATAGACAATTTTTTTTATGTGCTTTTTACCAAGTGTAAAACAACTAGAGCCACAGTCATCCACTAAAGGCTTAACAAACACATAGTCAGTAGAAACTGTGTTCTTTCTATTTAACCTGTCTGCCACAGACTTTGAGTACAGGTCTGCTTTTGCTATTTTTTCTGAGAAGCCCATTATGGTTTATACTCATGTACACATAATACAAAATTATATGTACACCCACAACATTGTGTTCATAAACAAGGTAGATGTTTAAAATGTTTCACAGTCAAATGTAAGCCAACATATTTGATGTCACCTTTGCAGCAGCGTTTTCATCCTCAGGTTTCTTCTTCTTTTTCCTCTTTCTCTTAGACTTGCCAGTTCCAGAAGGATCTGCTTTTTCCACATCATCATCAGATTCTTGAATCTGGCATGAAAATAGTACAAGCAGCAATTAAATCAGGATATTTGTGGCATTGCTTTCTTCAAGAAATGTTTGTTATGCAGCAACACAATAAGTCAAAATCATACAATATGTAAAAGCAGTGCACAAGATTTTTTTTTTACTCCATGTTCCTCTGATCAGTCCAAATGTATTTTAAGTCAACATTATGTGATAGTGTACATGGGATTTTAAATACAAACTGAAGTATTAGGCAAATCTGTTGCTGTGTTTTAACCAAAGTTTTACTTCTGTTCATACTTGCTACATAGAAGACTAGTTTAAATCGGACACTAGATAATTAGCATTGTTGCTATTAGTACCATTTGCCTCTTGTACATTGTGTGAAAATGCATTATGCCTTCCAACCATTATTATGGTGGCTTTTTTCAGATTAAACATTCTTTGTCAGCACAGTACAACAGTACATCTTACATTAAGCTTTTAAACAACTATAGCCATTTGCTTCACTCGCACGATTCATTACAGAATGTAATATGAATATACTAATCAATTGGGTGGAGTTTCCATGTTCTCCCCATGTCCGCGTGAGTTTCCTCCGGGTTCTCCGGTTTCATCCCACAGTCCAAAAACATGAATTAAGTCTATTGAGTTCTCCAAATTGCCCCATATAGTGTGTGTCTGTGTGAGTGTGTGCCCAGTGATAGATTGGCACCCTGTCCTGGGTGTATCTGCCCAGTGCCTGAGACGTTCTTCCCTGGATGGGCATGGGGAACCCCCCCGCGACCATAATAGAGGATAAAGCGGAAGATAATGGATGGATGGAATTAAGCTAATACATATTTCATAGTTTGTTTTTGTTCCAATTTTACCATTAAACAATACATTTTAAATAGTTTGAGTCAAAAAAAGTGAATAAATCTTTCAGCAACTCACTCAACACCATATATTGCTTGTAAATACTTAAACCTCAGGACTAACATATGTACTGACCCTAGCCGGTTGGGAAACGGGTTCCACTTTTAAGGCAACAGGTGTTTCAGCTTTGGGTTCTTCAAAATTCCCCCACACTTCAGTTGGGGCATTCCAGTCTGAACCTGAATCTTCTGTTGCTAGACCATCTAAAATGACAAGTTCATAGACCCTTGAACACTATTATTTAAAAAAAAACAAAAAAAAAACAGTATGTTTGATTAGATAGTTAAATCTCTTACTGTATCCTGACCACTCATCTGTAGAGGTTAAACCATCAAGTTTCCCTAAGTCATCAGCCTTCATCACCGATTCACCAGCTATAAGGACACGAACATATTAATGTATTATATGTAAAAGGAAATTTGTGTTTTTAGGGTAGTACACTTAAGAACAAAAACAAACGTAACTCATGTTTTTCACATTTCTTCATGCACCATAAGCAATTTGCATTTAAATGCAAAAAAATGAAGAAAAATTTTGAATAAGAACAGTTATTATAATAATAATAATAAAATTGATCAACCCTTTCTTCCTTTGCAAACTAACCAGCAACTTTATTAGGTACTCTGTGTTTGTATACTCTACATATGGTTCATTTAATTATACATCACTTTAAAATTCTTTACAAATTGCTGTCTATTCTTACAGACTGCAGTCCATCTGTTCCTCTACCTACTTGGTTTGTCCTCTTAAATGGACTATAGAAACAATGAGGTGTAGCCAATAAAAGACCTGCATTTCAGGCAGGTTTGCTAAAAAACCTAGTTTAAACAATCCTTTACCAAATTTTAATTGTTATGCATTTAATATGCAATCACTACATAGTACTGCAGTCAAATGTATAGGTTTTAATCATTCCATTATAAATAAAAACAAATCACAGCTTACAGTGCAATTTTATAGAAACAGCTGCATATCATAATAAATTTGCTAAATCTTGACATTTAGCAATCTGGCAGCCCATCGGCTTCTAGGTCCGAGCCTTGTTCATTTCAAGATGTTTTTGTCCTCAGCACAGTTATTCATGCTGGCAATTGCATCTACTATAACCTTTTCCTCAGTCTGGTCATTCTCTGTTAAAAAGCTGTTGGATACTGACTGCATTTTTTTTTACTCTATTTTACTATACTGTGTAACAGTCATTTGTGCAACATGAAATAAATTGTCACAACACTGTCAAAACCACGATCTAATCCCCGTTTTAAGGGTTGATGTAAATCTTATTTGTAGACAGCATCCACATGAGTTTACAGACTTTATTGTTAACGCCAAAATGCCTGAGCTAAATGAATAAAAGCTTTTTTTAATAATAAAAACCTAAATCAGTAGTGTACCTGAGGAGTTTAATCCAAGCACAGCGTGGTTAACACGGTTCACATCTCTCTTATTTCTTTGAACCATGCCAGGCCAGGTCCCTCCTAAGAAAATAATTATTAAATGTATTAGTTAAAATTATTAAATAATTTTTTTATTCAAATTACTTTATTAACAAATAATCTGAACAAGGCTGAACTAATTTTAGTTTTAAATCATTTAATCTTTTCACATTTCAATAACCACTTATTTCCATTTTATGTATACCAACTGGGAAAAATACAGAACCAGAACAAATTTGGTATAATAGACCTTTACCCTCAGATTCTTGAGTCCAAGCCATAGATTCAACATTCCTGTGTCCAGACGAGTTCATGCCAACAGACCATTTCTCAGGGTCTGGTGTCTTCACTTTGGGTGAAATCTTCATTGATGTTTCAGTCCATCCTCCAGCATTCACAGCGTGCACGCCATTCCAACTGGATGATGCTGCACAAAAGTGACTTTTTATGTATAAAACTGTATACAAAACGTCAGATATTGCTGTTAGGAACAACATAGTTTACCAGGCGCTATGATGGCATCAGGTTTTGCAGTTTTTGAATTTGAAGCTATTATGAGAGAGAGAGAGAGAGAGAGAGAGAGAGAGAGAGAGAGAGAGAGAGAAAAAGTCATAGTGGTCATGCGGTCATATTTAAATCTATTTACATCACAAATCAAACGGTATAGACAGCAGTATACACCCAGACAAAAGCATATGCATACAAGTAAAGCTGTAATAACTATATTTTAAAGACACACATATCATATCAAATCCAATACAGTGGTATGTTGAAACATGGGCATCAGTCTGTTCTGAATGTGGTGGAGTTTAAAAGAGAAATTCACTTAAAATGTATAGAAAACCTGAATTCATTCTACATTCCAGTAAAACTGCATATATTTTAGGCCAGGGTAAATGAATAGGGGTGAGTTTAAAAAGTATTAAAAAAAAAGAAATGCAACCCAAGTAAACTGAAAATGTTTTATATGTTTTAACAACTTGTAACAACAGTGTTTCTATTTTTTACCCAACAAGCAATGCAATTGCCCACCCCCACATAAAATTTAGAATTGAAAAAAAATGTAGGGGGAGAAAAAAAAAAAACACACATATATATATATATATATATATATATATATATATATATATATAAAATGATAATAAATTGCAGCAGTCTCATTTGAATACATCTAGAGACATTTGGCATTGTGACAGTACAAATGACAGATTGTGAAGATGTGTGGACTGATCATCTTACCTTTGTTAGGTTTGTTCTTTTTGGTGCTTACTGGCACTGTAACCGACACCTGCTCTGACTGCTGGCTGCCACGCTCACCAGCTCCTGGACTTCCTGACTCATCACCTTTCTCCTTCCTGCGCTGCTGACGCTTTTCTCGGTTACTAATCTTTGTTTCCCAAGCACCTTCATAAATAATTGTTCAGAGGACAAAAATGAAATAACCTTCACACTTATCAAATAATATTTTGACTAAGCTCCATTAGTCCAAATAAAAAAAAATAAAAATCATGTTTTATGCTGGTCACAATCTTAACACAGATACATAAAGAAATTTAGTTTTTTTTAATGACTGTTCAAAATATTAAATGTAGGACACAACCAAAAAAATAATAATCTAGGGTTACTATAGTAATAATCCTTTGCCATTTGTATTACCAACAAGCAAAGCCAACATATGTTGTCTGTGCCAAGCAATTATGCAAGGACTTTAAAAAGGTTGAGATAATTAACTGTTAGTTAATTAGTACTAAAACTGAAAAAAAATCTTACTATGAACAACAAATGTAGCCTTAAAGTGTCAAATATTGATATCAAGAGTCATACCTTCATCAGGCTCCTTCACATCTGTAACGGAAACACCCAGGGGTTGTTTTACCTCTGGTTTTGGTTTCTTCTTGCTTTTCTTGGCCTATATAAAAACACAATTGAAAGTGTGTGTTTTTTTTTTCCTTGACACTCTAGTAAAATGACCTTCACTACTTAACTCTTTTCTCAATATTTAACTCTTAATACTGTAACTCTTTTCAAATATTCTTAAAATATGTATTTCCATTTGGAAATAAAGAGAAGCCAATTTTATTGCAACAAACTTTTAAGTGAATCCTTAAGTTACATTTGAACCACAACACTTTACTGGGGATTTATGAACTCCGATATAAGCCATCAATTGAATAAAATTTGGGGAGTGGAAATAATGTTTAGTACAGCTTTCTAATAAATATTTTGAAAGAAGTCCTGTTTATACATTATACATTTATTTGTGTACACATAATTACTTACAAAGACAAGTGAGAAAGAAAAAAATCTACAATCCAACCATATACCAATTACTATCAATAACATTTAGATATTTCACTACATTTTCATAAAGAAAAATACAGGCAAGCAAATTATTAGTAACAATGTAGTTAGAGATAAACAATGAATTATTTGTGTTCTTACCTTTTCAGCTTTTGCATCAACAGCAGGTTGCAAAGGTTCTGGCTTGGGTTGCTTTTTGGGGAGTTCTTGAATAACTTTGATTGGTTGTTGAGGTTCAGGAACTGTACCACCATTTGGCTGGGTTTTCTATTAGGAAAAACATAAATGATTAATATAACAAGTTTAATCAAAAAAAACTTAATGATTAAAAATTTTAAATAAATATATTTTTTAATAAGAAGAATATAATTAGCGTCAATAGAGATCTAATTTCAGCCAAACACTATTATTTTTGGTCCTTCATAAAACTGGAAGTTTATCACCCAAATTTCACACCCACAAAATAACTTTTCAAGCTTTAAAAGAAAAAAATAACTACCAACTACCAAAAATATTGTAGAAATATCCTGTCATTTTTTGTTAACTGAAAAAGATCTTTGACCTGGAACTGATAGGACTGTGTAATGTAATGACCTTTGTAACCTTTGGAATCTGTTAATGCAATAAAAGTAACTTCTCTCTGTAATGCTTCAACTATGTGTCAATATTTCCTGCTTTTGGTGTGTAGACCATAATGGCAATTAAAACAGGGTTTTAAAAAATTGGATGCTGGATGCTTAACACCAGAGACACACAAAGGTTTTAGAAATGCCTTTTTCATTCATTAAAAGTCCCTCGGTGTCACCAATGGGAATTTATTCCAATCCCAAAGTTTCCCAAACATTTTAAACAAGCTCAAACAGGTGTGACGGTAAAATGTATACATACGTTTCACTTTAGTAAAAGTGAGAAAAGCAAAAGAGAAGGATTTTTTTCTTTTAATCTAAAGGAAAAGATTAATAATTACTAAAAACAATATGGTCCAGTTATAATGTGTATTACAAATTCTGCAAAGCACTAGGTTTTTGTTATGCCATATATTGAACATTACCCAATACAAGTTAGATAAATGCAATTTGGACCTCACCTTTATTTAAGTTATCAGTTTTAACACTTGGCTAACAGGGATCTACTGCGGACCCGGTTCAAATTCATTCATCTAGTTAATCTGGCAAATTGTCTACTGTAATAAGGATCGCTTGGATTTCTTTTACTCCGATTGATTTAATCAGGAAACCTTTGATCTGTGTTTTATCGCGAACAGTCAAGGTTGCTAGGTTTAGTAGCTCGCCAACAAGTCATTTTGAGAAGCTAGCTGTCAACGTTGGTAAAACTAGGAGTCGTTTCAGCGAGTCGATTCATCATTTTCAAAGAATCGACCCCAAAGCTTGGAATACGTTGCCTTAGGTTTTAAAGAATGGCTCCCAACTGATTTAAAGTAATCTGAGAACTTCAGAAGACAGTTATGAGACTTCCTGCTGGTACGTGATACCTTAATGAGATTTTTTTTGTCTGCTGACACGTTAGTTATATAAAAATAACGACTAAAATGTTTTAATGACGAGCAAACAAAACAGCTTTAATTTGCGAAAGATAAAAACCATTAATCTTGATCTGAGGAACATTTTTCCTTAACTCAACTCAATTTTATTTATAAAGCACTTAAAAAAAACAGCAGCTGCAACAAAGTGCTGTACATAGTTTAAAATTAAAATTATAAAACACAAGAATACAATATAAACAATAAATCGAGTAAAACACTAAAAGGTTATTATTACCAATGTAAAATCATGGTGCTTTGAAAGCTAGAGAGTAAAAATGTGTTTTAAGACTAGATTTAAAAACGGACAGTGAAGAGGCCTGTCCAATATATAGAGGTATTTATTTTTGTGGCATTGCCCAGCTCAATTGAATCCGAATCGACTCCATGTACACGTCAGGAATCGAATTGACTGAACTCACACGTTAGCAATTAGCCTCGCTCTGATTGAGGAAAGGTTAGCTGGTATTTATCACTGAATGAGGACTCGCCTTCTTTCTGGGTTTCTTTTTCGGCTCGTCACTTTTGCTCGGTTTTCCAGGCGCGGTCTCGACGCTGTCGGTTGCAGCGGCGTTGAGCAGAGCGGAACTTTGGCCGGCGGAGACTCTGTGCTTTTTCCTCCGATCTCCGCCGCAGGCCGCGAGCCAGAGGAACACCAGAGCCGCGATAACAGCGACCAGAGCCGCGCACCCGAACACCCAGCTCGGGTAAAGCTCGGGGTTGAGGCCTAAATCTATCCCGAATTGATCATGAAGAGAGCGGAGCGATGAGGAGGCGAGCTGACGGAGACGAGTGGAGATCAGGTCGACCTGCTCCGATACTGCGCCTCGCCAGCTCGATGCCATCTTAGCACACGTCTTCTGTGGCGCATGCGCGTTTGCTCATACACGCTCGCGCGCGCGCGCAGGCGCGCAGACGCACACGCCCCCCGCGCGCTCCTGCACGCCTGACCCACGTACACTTAAAAATCCTTCAAACTCCACAGCACGCGAGACAGTTAAATAAAAGTTCAAAACTGCTAAGAGACTGATGAAGACTGCAATTAAAAGGCAACAAAGCAATAATTATACAAATACGGGAAGAATGAACTATTTAAAAGCACTCAGTTTGTAAATAACTTAGGGTATATTTCCAAATTACTTTTTTACTTCAGCCACTTTATTAATTAATTCATTCACTCATCTTCCGCTTTATCCTATATTATGGTCACGGGGGTTCCCCATGCGCATCCAGGGGAACGTTTCGGGCGCTGGGCAGATACACCCAGAACAGGGTACCAATCTATCACTGGGCACACACTCACTCACACAGACAAACTCTATATGGGGCAATTTGGAGAACTCAATTGACTTGATCCATGTTTTTGGACTGTGGGAGAAAACCGGAGAACCTGGAGGAAACCCACGTGGACACGGGGAGAACATGGAAACTCCACCCAGATGGGGATTCGAAACTGGAATCCCTAGTGCTGAGAGGAGAACATGCTAACCACTAAGCCACCGTGCCACCCTAAATAGTAAAGTGATTAATGTATTTATTTTGCCTACTGTAAGTTCACACAGAGAATTTTGTCCTCCACATTTACCCCATCCGTGCAATGAAACACACACTGGTGTGGTGAGCACACGTGCCCAGAGCAGTGAGCAGCCTTGAACACGGTGCACGGGGAGCAATTGGGGTTGGGTGCCTTACCCAAGGGCACTTCAGCCATGGCACTTCGTGGGACCGAGAATCAAACCAAGACTGGTTCCTTAACCAAGTCCAAATTCTGCGGGGTTTTTTTTCTGTGCTTACACATGGAGGAATTGCTCAGAGTGGTGGGCAGCCCTGTAGAGAGCGCCCAGAGAGCAAATGGGGTTAGAGCAGGCATTACACATAGTGAGACCAGGAATCGAACTGGGGACCCTTAATTCACAAGGTTGGTTCCTTAACCACAAAGCTGTCTACTGCTTAGGCTTATGTGTAAGTTTAATTTATACTCAGATTAGTTTTATCTGACAGAATAAAACCAAAAATTAAATTTTAAATAAATAACCAAAGGCAAATTTTTAGGAACCAACAACTAAAAGTTTATTTATGTCTTTATAACACTATTTCATGGTAAAACAGTTGTTTTGTTCAATGGTTATTTAAATTAACCTTAAGCAAAGCTGTACATTAATATATTTTATTTTTAAATAATATATTTGATTTTTAAGGGTTTGGTTATGCCTATTCCAGCACTTATATGGTGAAAGATCTAATACCCTGGACAGTAAGGCAAGGCAGTGTCAAAAAAAAAAAAGTAGTACACAATACCAAATAATGCAATATGATAGATTTTTTTTCCTACATAAATAAATCAATAGTAAATTTCCTTTTTTTAAACTACTGAGCAATTCCACATACAGAACTTTAAACATTCCTTTTAAAGTTGTCTACCTCTTTGTAGCTGAAACAGCTTTAACAAGTATGGAATTTTTTTTAAACGATTTTGGTTTGTATCTGTAGAAATAATATGCTAATTTATTCATAAATGCATTTGCAGACATCGATCAGGGCTCTTTGAGGGGCAGTCAAGATTTTTTTACACCCATCTTTATCAACCATTTCTTTATAAAACTTTAGGTAGGGAAGTATACTCATTCAGGCACAAAACATATCCTTTTACAACAAAATTGGATTGCTTTTGTTACTTTTGTCTTAAAACAATTATTACAACCAATGTTTAAAAACCTCAGAATTTTTTATCTATGCATAAATATAACAAACAATTATTTTCATTTATTTATTAACCTTTTGTTCTTTAAAATAATATGTTTCAAATACTTAAAAGTAAAATAAAGTAAAACCTAGTGAGTAATTACTTACATATTTAAATAATCTAGACTAGTCTTGCTCAGGATGGAAATAAAATCATGTAACAGCAGTACAAAAAACAACACATTGAAAACTTTTTCTGCAGCTGCTTCTTTTTACCTATGGATATTTCCAGTGGTTCTTTTTACGCTGTGAAGAATTAAAAATCTGCGTCTAGAGTGAAGGTACAGTCCATTGTATTTGACATGACCCCTAATCGTTGGTACTCAGCCACTCGCTTTTCAAAGAAGTTGGTTTTTCCTTCCAGTGAAATGAATTCCATAAAATCAAATGGATTGTCCACTTCATAAACCTTTCAAAGAGAAAATGGTATTCGTTAGATTTTAGCAGCCTCATACAATTTTGAGATGATGTACAAGATATTGGTTTAATGGTACTTTACGATTTTTCACACCTCTACAAGTATTTTTATTGAGCTTCGTGCCATCTGGTAGCATAATATCATCATCAACTATTTAGAGTTCTCTAAGTTGTAGGTGGTAGTCATGGCTGAGTGTTTAAGGCGATGGACTCCAGGGCGGCACAGTGGCTTAGTGGTTAGCACGGTCGCCTCTCAGCGCTAGGGATTCCTGGTTCGAATCACCATCTGGGTGGAGTTTCCATGTTCTTCCAGTGTCTGCGTGGGTCTCGTTTCCTCCCACAGTCCAAAAACATGGATCAAGTCAATTGAATTTTCAAAAAAATTGCCCCATATGGAGTGTTTGTCTGTGTGAGTGTGTGCCCAGCGATGGATTGGTGCCTTGTCCTGGGTCTATCTGCCCAGCGCCCGAGATGTTCTCCCCTGGATGGGCATGGGGAACCCCACCGCGACCCTAATAGAGGATAAAGCGGGGAGATAATGAATGAATAAGTTGTGGGTGGACGGCACGATGGCTTAGTGGTTAGAACGTTCACCTCTCAGCACTAGGGATTCCTGGTTTGAATTCCAATCTGGGTGGAGTTTCCATGTTCTCCCCGTGTCCATTAAATGCCAATTATCCTGTTGCTGGTTTGCTATTAGTAGCTTTTAAAAACTGGAACCAGAAGCCCCACAGGTTTCATTCATACACAGACCTCAACATCTATCCATAGCAATTTGTGTCTGAGTAAATGCTCAAAATTTGAGCCTCTTCCCAGCTATCATGAGAAGATAGTGTCTTCCTCTTTGAGTACTCAAAGTTTGTCCATTAAATTAAAACCCAGCCTGAAATAGACTAAATAAGAATGTAAATGTCTAACCTTTGGCAATCCTAAATCTGTTAATAGTCTGTCAGCCACAAACTCAATGTACTGTTTCATCAAAGA
The DNA here is from genome assembly GCA_019802435.1 of Corydoras maculifer. Classification (NCBI taxonomy): domain Eukaryota; kingdom Metazoa; phylum Chordata; class Actinopteri; order Siluriformes; family Callichthyidae; genus Corydoras; species Corydoras maculifer. The sequence goes on from JAFMOD010000750.1 coordinate 499,445, forward strand.
GCTGTTTATCCCAATCAGATCGACTGGTAAAGCCTCAGTCAGAAACTCCTGCAAAAACAATTTTAATATGGTTATATAAAAGTGGCATTATGATAAAGTTAGATTGATAGTTAAGATAATCCATTAGAAAATATTTACTAACCTGTTCAATACTAACTGCTTTGGTGATTATGTCCTTCACTCTGTCAGCAGATGGCTTCTTCACCAAGTAGTTGTATAAAAGGCAGGCGAAATTACAATGCAAACCCTGTAGGAGTTTTAAAATGACTTTAAATAAGATTAATTGATTCAAGGTTACGAGTGTTTAATGAAAAAAAAATATATATATATATGTAAATTTATGTTGCATATAAAGGCCTTGTTATAATTTTAAAAAATGTACTTTTTACCTCATCTCTGCTGATAAGTTCGTTTGAGTAGGTCAGTCCTGGCATCAGTCCTCTCTTTTTTAACCAGAAGATGGCAGCAAATGACCCTGAGAAAAAGATGCCTTCAACGGCAGCAAATGCTACTAATCGCTCCCCTGTAAATATTGATAACACATAAAACATTACTTTACACAATATGTACAAATACATACATTAATTTGCCAACAAGCAAACCCTAATACAGTTACTTTGTTTAAAATCTGAAGCCCTGTGTAATACAGCAGGATCCAACTATATTTTAAAATACAATTTTTTTATTATCTTCTTTAATGTGATGCTTTTCGTCATTGGGTTAAAGCTCCCCATATATGCAGGATGGTTTGAAATAGCTATTCTTGATAGTTGTAACAAAGGTCTGTTAAAAACATGCTATCAAATGAAACTGTTTTTTAAAAAAAAAAGTAATACAAAACAAAGTATGTTCATTTGTGATTTACTAGAAGTTTAAATGGAAATCTGATGATTAATGCAAAATAAAATAAATAAAGCTTGCCAAAGGTAGAGTTTGTGTCAGAAATCCACTGAAGAGCCCAGTCTGCTTTTCTTTTCACACAAGGCAGGGTTTCAATAGCATTAAATAAAAGGTCTCTGGAAAACACAAACATGATCTTGAGAAAACATCTACAATGCTAACTACAGAAAAATAAATAACAAAAATTTCAGGTTTTTTTCCTAATAGAACACACCTGTACAACAATGTTTTATTTGATTTTACAATGTTTTATGTGATTCTATTCAGAATCATTTTTCTTGCAATAAGGAAATGAAAATCAATAAATCAATTAAAGAAAATGACAAATCAAGCCTATTTTTTTTTTCGCGGCTACTGTTTGCAGCTGAAAAATACAGATGCATGAAGTCATGAAAATAACCATTTATGGGGCTATGTGCCTTGAAGGAAAGCTGAAGTGCTTTTTTTGACAGTGCTGGCTGTCAGTCACCTGATGTGTGATGTTAACAGTGTGCATATTTTAACTGAACCAATAGTGCCTCACCTTTCCTTAAGATCCTTAATGTAGGTATTAATCAGCATACTATACATCTCAGAATGAACATTTTCAATCAGGATCTGGAATCCATAAAAAGATCGAGCCTCTGGAACCTGCACCTCCTGACTAAACCGCTGCACCTGCACCGGTTACACAAATACAGAATAAATCAAATGAAATTTTCGCTCATGACTTTAACAATTTTCTTTACAAGAGAGCAACATCAGAAATATATGCCCAAAGGTCATAGTTAAAGTCTGAGGTTTGTTGATGCTTACCAGATTCTCATTTACAATGCCATCACTTGCTGCAAAAAATGCCAGGATGTGAGATATAAAGTGTTTCTCTTCAGGCTTTAGGTTATCCCAGTGAGCTAGATCCTTTGACAAATCAACCTACACAAACCAAAATGAACAAACCAAAATTTTACTTTAATAAACAATAAAAATACATTACACAATACAGATTATTCTGTTTAGCTGAAAACAGCTTTTTAACCACAGAGAGGAAATGTGCCGTAACTGTCAACACTATCAGTGCAGGTGTGTCTTCTTTCATAAGAATAGTTTTGCCTAAAATATTTACAACAGATATTACAAAGAGCATGTCCTGTACTCAGGTAACATACATACTGAAACATACTATTTCACAGTAGATACATAAAACACATAAATCAATAAACTAATTTTCATCCCTTCTTTCTAAATCTTGAACCCATGCTTATCTTAGTAAAGCAACACGTGAATTGATTTTTACAATATATCGCAGCATTGTTTGTAACATCTGGCTGCAACTACCTTGTTTAGACTGTTAAAAAAATAAAAACAACTATTAACATAATTTAACATTATGTATTACCTCTTCTACAGTCCAGAATGAAGCCTGGGCTTGTTTGTACATTTTCCACATGTCTTGATACTGAATAGGAAAGATGACAAATCTCTTCTTGTTTTCTCTAAGAAGTGGCTCATCTTCAGTGATCTTTGAATCCATGTCCTTGTGACCATTCTGTGTTGAAATAATCAGCAGATATACGTATGTGTTTTTTTTTTTTATTAATCACTTTAACTGCAGTGGCCTACAAACTGAGTATAAATGGGACACAGGTAAAAGTAAAAACTCTTTGAACAATAATATGCATCCTGCAGTGTTTAAAGGTTTTTATAGAATAGGTAAGTGTTTTTGAATTACAATAACAAATAATTTG